>NDGN011382789.1:0-14654 GCA_002564285.1 Tympanoctomys barrerae | reverse complement strand
CTCCTAAATCTATGGGCGGAAAATATAGAGTTTATGCAGCAGTTTAGGGTGAGGATAGTGAGACCAAATACGCTCTGTCAGACCTCAGGCAACTGTATTTCTCACCTTCATTTCCATTTCTGCAAGCTCTGAACTCAACACAAGCTTTTGGGACGACATTAATTGACAATTGAAGGACCACAATTTTTAGTTTTATATTCAACTAGTAATGCAATGATTTCAGTCACATAGGGTCTCAATAATATGACCCTGCAATTACGCCTTTCTACTTCACACTACTGTATCATTTTTACTTTATGTCACACACAAAAGTTCTTTAAAGGAACTAATTGAGATTGACAGGGCCTGTGCTGCCATTCTTCCCTCCGAGGCAAACAGGTAAACACCCACTCCTTTATGCCTAGGCAGAGCTGCACCCACCCACATATCTGTGCTGAGAGTCAACAGCTCTGAATCCGAATGGCCTAGTTGCTGTGCTTTTCCCTGCCCAACCTTCTGTATGATGAGGAAGCAAAGTGAGTCCCTGCTGGCCTGGGGAGGGCATCTGACTCCAGCAAACTCCACAGCATGCAGACGTCTCATTTACAGCTAAACCTTCTTGCTTTTACAGTTTTCTTCTTTCTTCTAGTACTGATAAAATTTGCATATGAACACACTATTTGCCTCCTATGGGCCCATCTGTTCCTGCTGTTGACTTTTTTCACCTGCAGCCCTTATTATAATTGATTCCAGACAGCCATGCCTGTGATGTCATTGTTAGGAGATTAGAGTTTCAGGTGGGAAATAAGGCACTAAAGCAGATGGACATCATCTGAGCAAAGATTCTGATGTTTTGTAAATATTCATTGCATAAGAAGAGCAAAAGGAAACAGTGAAAACAGAGCAAGGAAAATAACTCCTGAGTATGCCTAACTTTTGCATGTCATTTCTTTTCTAACTTAGCACATAAGGGTGGAAGTACAGTTATAAGAGTAGGCATTAGTACAGTCTGTTTTCCTAGGGTGCACTATACTGAAATAGATACCTACTTGACTTATAGGCTAGTAGAAGCCTCCTAGGATCCTGTGACACCATAATCCTAGGAGTCAATCCGACCAGTAAATCCAAGGTCTCAAAGATTGCTCATGGAAGATTTTTTGTAACCTTATTTCTCTGGATGTTGTGAGCATTTTCAGAGTTCTTTCAGTTTCAGCCCTTCTCCTTTCTCCTAAATCACAGGCCCCCTGTTGCAAAAGGCCAGTGGAAGAGATTAAGATTCACAAAATAATCAGGAATGAATTCTTGAGTAAGTAACCAGAATTATGCAGTTCCTTAGGAGGTGCACGCTGAAAGCATACAGAGCTCTCCATCAAAGTGGAAATACAAACCTAACAAATACAGGAAAATAAATGAGATTAAATATAAAATGTAGGTGCAAAATTACAACCATTATGGAAAGGGTAATAGGAATTCTAACATAGTCTTCAAGCAATAAAATAACCCATCAAATCTATCTTTACTCTTTTTTTGTTTTTCCAGCAAGAAAATTTTTCTATGACTTTCTATTGACCCAAAAGCTCAGAGAGCATACCATCTGGCAGAGTAAATCAGACCAGCCAGGGAGATCTACGACAGAGTATCAGATGAATGGAAGGGCCTTCTTTTAGTTTAAGGATTATACCTGTTTTTCTAAGGGTGTCATGTTCAGCAGAGTCCGTCTGTCCCTCCGTCCTTCCTTCATTTCTTCTTTCCTTCCTTCTTTCCTTCCTTCCTTCTTTCCTTCCTTCCTTCCTTCCTTCCTTCTTGCATTCTTTCTCTTCCAAATAGATGCATATAAACTAACAGAAACATGGCTTCATAAAGAATGAGGAATGCATAAAAAAATATTCTTTTTAGCTCCTGGTCTCTAGAAAATTGAAAAATAAGAATGCCTGTCAAAGAAATTACCTTTTCCCCCCACTCCAAATAAGGTCCGATACTTATTGATAACAGGGGTATAAGAAAATATAGATTCAAACACTTTTAAGTACTCAAACTATTTTAAGCCTGCAAGGAAGCTGATTTTGTTGTTGTTATTCTAAGGAGAGATAGCCAGTAAGGCGATAGGTATCAACAGGTGAAAATGATTGGATGTTAGAAAAGGACTATTGACTTTGACACTTTTAAAAGGTGGCCCTAACCCCTCCTTCTTCTAGGATCAGCTGGGCAAACATGCATTTTATTTAGGATAGTCCAGGTCAGGGCAGGGTTGCCTATCATAAAAAGTGAGTTTTCACACTTATACTTTCTCCTCCCCTCCTCGAAAGATGTGACTTTTTGAGATATGCTTAAAAATCAGACTGCCCCCATTTTAAACATAGCATGGGGGCCCAAATTCAACTTATTATAATATTGCTAAATTGCATTCGATAGCTTTGCATCCCAGGATTATTGGCTTCCACTATTAATAGTGATAATCTCACAATCAAAGATAAAACCTTGGGCTATAAATTGCTACTATTTGGTTAACACCTTTACCCCAAGGGGAAGAAATTTATCTTTGAAAAATCACTAAATATGTGGTCCAGGACCATAGCCACACAAACTCCAAGGTTCTGTGAACCAAGTAAGAAAGTAACAGCTTTATGAAGTCCAGTAAAGAGATAAATATACACATGAGACTCATTTTCCACTGCCAATATTGAAAGAACTCATTTTCTTGCCAGAAAATCATTATATCATCACTCCAATAATGGATTATGGTTTTAATGTAATCCCCTCTCTTGCTGTTATGCTTTCTCCAAAATCTTAGAATAAAGTAATTTACATTTATTTCCAATAGAAAGGGAAAACTGGGTGAGTTTACCTTAGACTGGAATAAGACACATTTGCCAGTGCTGCTTCCCAGAAAATCAGTGCATTGTTTCTGCTGTCTTGATTTGGCCTTATGCATTCTCCTGCTCACCATTTTGTATGGTTGTTTTCAAGTTACGCTGGCATAGCTTTGTAGGCAACGTAAAGACCTTATGTCCCATAAAGCCAAACTACACCTTTGAACCTTTACAAGAAAAGTTTGACAAATCAGTAGAAATATTTTCAATTTCTATCATCCAAGAATTGCTAAAATTTCCCATAAAGTCCCAGCTGGGAAGTCAAGTATCCTTAGCCATCTTTAAATTTTTCTCTTTGAGATGGTAGAAAGCTTAATTTTTGAATGTCAGAAGGCATGAGTTCAAATCTGGGATCTGTCACTTATTATTTTAATTATTATGTTAAGTTTGGGACTTCTCTCAACTTTTAGGAGATAGTTTCTAAAATATTAGTTTCATGGGATATTTTTGAGGACTAAATCCTAAGCACTGATCCTGCATTACCTTATGGCTTCTACCCAAGTCACCCATGTCCTTCTATCCCCACCTATCATAACTCACTCTGGATTTTGAGACAATTTGCTCAACCTCCCTAGGCGTTGTCTTCTATTTTACATAAGATTATCCAACTGGCCACTCCCTCTACTTCCAGACATTCGTGTCCCACCAAAAATGATAAATAGATTTAAAAATATAAGACATACGGCCAGTCTACAATTAATGAATGGGCTTTATTTCACTTGAAAATCTTTATCTTTTTTGAAGTTTATTATTAATAATTTAAAATATATTTTCCTACACAAATTATTACAAAAGATAGATAGGTTATTTAAACTACTATATTTTGTTTTTTTTTTAAGAGAATGAAGAATTTTGTTAAAATCTGCATAAAATCGTGTGTTTCCATTCATAATGCTGCATTTTACTTGTACCCAGTATAAATTTAGCATGGGGCATAAGGGTGACTAAATGTCCCAGGGGGATCTGTGATAAAACTGGGAAGAAAGGAAAACAATTCCACAGTCACAACGGCCCTTTGGCAGGTCTGAGTCTCAAGCTTTTGACGCTTTTCCTCCGTGGGTGGAGGAGGAAGATTTGGAGCACTCTCAAGGAGAGCAGAAGTGGTGAAGACAATTCTATCTATTAAAGCAAGGCTGCAGGAAGGAAGCACTAGTGTGAAAGTGAGACTTCTTAACTGAGTTCTTTAATGACAGCCAAGCTCTGTGTCTTATTAGTTCTCCCACTCTTGGCCCCTAACACAACACCAAGCAAACAATAGCTTTAATAAATAATGACTTTTCCAAGGACAGTATCATGAGAATGGATAAAGGGATAGAATCTAGCTAAAATAATTCTGCTCAAATTTATAGTTCACTTTCCAAAGGGGCATAGGCTCACAGATGTTTTACAAATCTTTTACACACAGTGACACATGAGAATTAAGGGTAGAAATTCTTGATAGAATGGAACTCTGGCCAGAAAAATCACTAGGAATAGACCTGAGTAAGAGCTGAGCTGTCCCAGTGCTCCAGTGGTGCACAGAAGCAGCTAAGAAGTAGTGGGATGGGGATATTGGAGAGCATACCTTCAAGTAAAACCAAACACAATTTAAATTACAATTTGGCATGAAATTGCGAAGTTACTGTTTTTTCACAAGCAGTATTTTTATGTGCAAAATAAAACTGCTTTTGGAAAGATTTACTATCACATCAGGGTTGTGGTGAAAATTAAAGGAGACAAAGGATGTAAAAGTACCACGAGCAGAGGAAGCACTTAGTAAACACTCATTTATAAATGTTTCTCACTTTTGAAGACAAAATGAGATTATTTGTTCCCACAGGCCTGGAAACCAGACTGTGCATATGAGTTGGGAATTAATTTCAGAGCCTGGCCACCATTGCAGAACTCCCTTGAATGCTGATCACAAGCCTTTCAGCTCACTGGGGTGAGGGAGAGAGGGAAAGGAAAGCAGTGAGCATGTGTTTCCTATGAGCTTGTGTTGCCCACTGCGACTTCCACAGGCATTGTGTCTATGCTCCAGGCTGCTCTATTATTAGTTTGAGCTGCTGTTTCTCTTCCAGCTGTGTGTCCATCAGGGTCCACTGCAGAATGCCAATCTATCCTCACATGGCACAAAAGCAGTGCAGCAGTCTATTAAAAATATTTTCAGAATCTAAGGCTTTCAATAGTCTCAACCCTCAGCAGCCTCTGCTTGGAAGTCATTGTTCTGGAAGTTCCCAAGGTCTCCTTTGCTATCTGCCTCTTCTCAGTTGTATTACAGCTTGCTGCTCTGAATTAAGTACCCCATGGCCAATCATTTGACAAAACATTCTGACTTGTACTGGTATTATGTTTCTGCACCAAAGAAGTCAAAACTGGCGAGCTTTGATTTTGAAAGATAATGGTCTCTTTCGTGCTGGAAATATATGCGCAGGTTATCTTCACCCTTCTGTCTTCAACCATCACATATACCATAACCTTTTTTTTTTTTAGCTATGCATGTAAGAGGTTACAACATAAAACTTCCCCATGATTGCTTCTGTTGTCTCCACACATCTACATTTCCTGTATGTTAATCCTTATTTCATGATTTTGTGTCTGTTTTACCATGTTAGCCCCAAACCCTTTCCTTGGAAAGTAGTCTATAAATACACAACTAAGATACATGGATCTAATTAGACACTTTTCAGGCTTCTTGTTTTCCATGAACATGTTATATTCATCTAACACAGTTGTGGCTCAGATGGTTGGTAGCATCTCAATATTTCCAGGAGAGCCAGAGCCTCTGATTCTAAGTGATCAGTGTGGTATGAATTCTTCCTTCTCTTCCTCCTGCTCCTCCTTCCTGTTCTAACAGTCATCTGAAAGAACTGGACAGAAAAGCAGCTCATTAACAAACAGGAACTGATTGTTGTGCTTGCTGGAATTCCGTTTAAACAAAAGGAACCAGAGTAGAAGGAAAAAATAGAGATGATAGAATTAAGCATTAAATCAGATGATGACAGAATAAAAAGTATTCAAAGTAAACATGTACTGCCATGTGTCACAGATTGTCCTAAGTAGCTCATATTTTAGAGATCAATTGCTTGAATAGTAATTCTTATTCCTCAACTAACAAGGAGGACTTGAGAAAGTTACTTAACTCATCTGTGCCTCAAGATGCTCATTTACAGAATGAAGTTAATTATATCTATTTTGGGTGATTTTCCTGAGAATTAAATTTGTTAGTACACGCAAATGATACAGAACAAATCCGAATACATAATAAGCATCTGTTAAGGTTTAACCTATGACTGTTAAAATATTGATTCCTAAATAAACAGGATTGTCACCTGAACATATGGGCAGTGGTGACGGTTTATTTTCACCATGGCCAATGTGGTCTGATTGGTCCATCACAGCCTAGAGGTCACTGTCAGCTGTCATCCAGGTACTTTGTAGAGTAGGACTTTCCCCATCCAACATCTGCCACTACCTAAGCTTCGACAACACCATAAGAACCCCCAAACTCTTTTAAGTGATAAAATTTAGCATATGTTTCAAGACCCATTTCAACCTTTTGCATATTATCACCATAAACTCTTAAATCCCTTCTGTTACTTGAAGCAAATTTGAAGCTAATTAAATGTAATCTTTCTGGGAAAAAAAAAATCTGTTGGGGCTTTTCAGAAGCCCAAAACTGTTTAGGAACAGGCTCTGTTTTATAACTCTCTGTTGAGAATTTCCCACTCCCCATTTGAGTTATTTCATTATTTATTAGCTTAATGAAAATATCTATGAACAATGTCATGATCAGGTAAATAATCAGTCAAATTATTATAGTGTCACACAGGAGTTTCTGCATGATGGGATTCACCATGGAGCAAATTCTAGAGGTAGTGAGGGATAGAGCCTTTTCTGAACTCCTGGGCTTCTTGAATCATTAGCAATGTGTTTCTCCATTATGTGATAGATAGCAATTTTTGTGTTAAGATGTTAAGCTCTTAACTATAAACCAACTGAAATTATAAACCGTACCACACATATTCTCCCTTATAAAGTCAAACAAGAATCAACTCATCCTTTCTCAGATATGCACATGATTTCCCCTCCAACTCCCTTTTCCTAAAGGACACCTTTTATTTAGAAATTTTCTGAAGACTCTTATACTTGATTTGGCCTTTCCAGGCCAGTCAGCTTCTACCTCTCTACTTTCATCACACATGTGCTCAGTTGTGTTATTTCCTTTATCTTGAAAGCAGTGGGAACCCTTGTACCACAGAATCTTTGAATATACCATTCAGGCTATTTTCAGATCCTTTGTCTACCTTTGTTCCTCGCATTGTCACCTTTTCCCTCCTCATTAGTGCCTATGAATCCATCTTCACATCCTTCCTTGACCCCTCCCATCATGTCCCTCTACCCTCCTCCCCTCTGTTCCCATCTAAATCAATTCTTTAATATAAGCAATAAGTTCATTGAAGGTACTTCTCAATGTTTGCAGTTAAACTTTTATTAATGTAATTATTTGGAAAATGAATGCCATTTTCCTAAGAAGGAAGCTCTGTAAGAGAAGGAGTTTGTATTAACTTTGTATTGTATGCATCTTTAGCCACCAACACAGAATTTGGCATGTGGGACTTGTTCAATAATTACTTCTAAATTAAATAATGTTCATCAAGTACTAGTTTTCCAGTGAGTAAAGATCACTTATTATTAGATTTGTAGACTCAACAAAATCTTCTACAGAAAATATTGAGTATGGTGGTACCTTGGTACAGAAACCTAATTGTTCTATAATTTTGAAAAAGACAGGCATAAAAACACCACTTTACCAAAAGCTGTTTGCAAACCAAATTGTTTGCGAACAGAGCTGCCACTGTACATGATCTCATGATGAGGTCAGAGTAATTCCAGATTGGACAGGTGTTATGGGTGGGTCTGCCTGGGTGGTACTAGCATATAGAAGGTGAATTAGGCTAGAAGAAATTGCCTTGCAGGTCATTCTAATCTCATGTACATGTAAGCATCATTACCAGGATAAGGTGTCATGGGTCAGGGAAACCATCTAGGCATAGGATTGTGGAGTATGTAGGGCTAGGGATTGAGCACAGAAGAAATCCATGTGGCAGGCAAAATGTCTGGGGCCTCCTTTAATAAACTCATTTTCTTTATGCACAAATACTATATTCTATTTATTATAGTGAGCACTGGAAATCTATAGACACACATCAAACCTTTTCTCTAGACTCTCAAGTCCTTTAAGAGTATACAATGGCCTCAATGGTTCTCCTCAAAACTCATCTATTGATTCTAATACACAATGTGATAGCATTTGGAGACAAAGCCTTTGGAGATCAGGTTATGAGAAAGTATCCCCATGAAGGACATTACTGATTTATGAAATGGTTTTGCCTCTTGATACGATGTGAAGATACATCATGAAGGAACCAGTCTACATAGAACCTGGAGAACAGTCCTTCAGTGAACCCAACCCTATTATTAACTTTATCTCAGACCTCTAGCATCTATAAACTTATTTTATTTATGCACAAGTACTATATTCTAAAACTATAAGAAACCATCTATTTAGTTTAAAAGCCACCCTATTTAGAGCAGTTTGTTATAATAACCTAAACTAAGACAAAGGAGGGAGGGAGACAAAAGTTCACTGGGCTTTCAAGGAGGGCTCCTTGAGACAACAAATGCCAACTGGACCTCCTAGAATAATGAACAGAAATGCTTACATGAGTAAGATCATAGTATGTCCTGTATGTTTAAGGACATAGAAACATCTTATGTGTGATCAGGCTGTAGATGGCAAAATGTGGGGGTAAGGCATTAATCCATACGATGGCTCTAGTAAAGGCCCTGAGATTGATGGAGGGGACTTAGAGAAGCGATTAGTGGATGTTGAACACAAACCTGTGACCTGGTATGTGTTAAGAAAATAGCTTTTCCATTACAATGGAGCAGAATGGGAGTGAAGCTAGACTGACATCATCGAGGTTAGAGAGCAGCAAGAATTTATGAAAGTGCCATTACCATGACAGAACCTAGAGAGGGTGAAAGCAGTTGAATTTCGGGATATAGGTGGACTTCAGCAGCACAGAAAACTCATGATATAGGCTTACAGCTCATGATATCAGCTCTGGTAGGTGGACAAGATGAGAAAGGAGGGGGGTACTTGCTTGGAAATCTATTTTGTATTTTTATTTTGTTTAACTTTGTCTTTTAGATAAGGGTCTACAGGGTGTTCAGGGTCTCACTGCTATATTGGACTCCTAGTGATCTGCCTATTTCCAGCCTCCCAAGAGCTGGAATTACAGACATGCACCACCACACCCAGTCTTAATTGCCATCTCATCTACCCCTGGGGGTAGGGCTGGCATTGCAGGCCTGGAGATCAAATTCCTGGCCCCTGCACCTACTTGCAGGTGCTTTAATCTGCTGAGCTATATGGCTGGCCCCCTTGATTGGGATTTTAGCAGAAATTGTTCCACTTACAATAGCGAAAAACATGAGAGAAAATAAAATAGTTTGACTGTGGATAAGTCTATTTGTAAATATTCTGAAAGATAAGGTGACTTTGGTTTCCCCAAATATCCACTTTTCTCCTTTTTTAGTCAAACTTCAATGTTTGTAATGAAGCTACAGCTTTCCCAGACTCCTTGCAGCTGATATGACCATATGGTGAAATTCTGATCATTGGCTATAGGCAAAGTGGTGAGGTCTTTTGTGGTATATGTTCCTCTCCCTAGCTCTCATTTTATTAGCATCACTGTTGGGAATGCTAGCACATTGGCTAGAGCTCCAACAACCATCTTCGGCCATGAGACAGAATACTGGAGTGGGTACTGGAGCCCAGAAAGAGACAAGGAGTTCTGAGATCCCAATGACTTTAGAACCGCCTTTACCCTTGACCTGCTAAGTGAAAGAAAAGTAAACATTAATCTTATTTAAGCCACTGATGTTAAACTCACACTCACTCATTTAATCTGAGACACCTATCAGTGGTCTCCAGAAGATAATGAGGCAGAGAAATCTGGAGCGCACACATAAAGTCTTTGCTGGTAGCAAAAGTTGTTCCCATCATTGTGCTACCAACAGTGAACTGAGACTTCTCAGGGAGTGTGTGCAGTGAGAAAAAAATAGCTAAGAATGGAATTATACAGACCAAAAGTATATGATTAAACATGCTTTTTCAAAATATATGGTTTTTAAGTAAAAATAATTGTTACAGTAAAAAAATACACTACCATTAACCTCTGTTGTAGCTCAAAAATCAAATGACAACGAAGCAAGTCCAAAAGTTAAAAGAAGCGCTTTATTTTAGCTGGTACCCAGCAGCTGTCTCTATGCAAGGTGAAAAGAGTGTGCCCAGCATTGACAATGATCAGTATTTAAGCTTGAAAACCACAAAACAGGGAAGGGGTGGAGAGGAAGAACTGGCAGGGTCATTAGTTCATTGGGTGGTCCCATTGGGTGGGGGTACTGAAATCAGCAATCATGGGGTACAGCGGGTTATTAGTTCATGGGGTGGTCCTGTTGGGTGGAGGTGCTGAGTTGGCAGTCACACAGAGTTCATAAGATAAGAGAGTTTGGGGTACAGATGTCATAAGACTTGGATCACAAGGGTGAGGAGTTGGGAGGGGTCGGCGCATACAGAACAGGACTTGGCCAGGTTAGAAGGGCAACAAAATGGAGTCAATTTTGACAGGGTGCAACAACCTCCTTCAAAATACTCCCCCTTGCTTGAAATACATTTATCCCATTATACTTGCTATTTTCTAAACATTTCTGGAAGTCCCCTTTTGTGTCATGATGGAGTATGATCATAGAGAATGCTGCTTCCCAACAATATCCCACAAAGAAACAGGATTGTAAAAACTTAATGTTATGTCCTTCCACCTTATTCACTGAATGTGGAACTGTGTAAATTCTGGTTCTTCCCCAAAGTCAAAAATGACCATGGAAGGTTAACATTTTAAATATATTCTGGACATCAAGATAGTCATGACAGTTGCAAAAGATACCTAAAGAAGGGGGAATGCAGAAATCCTTCAGAAAGCTGCAAGAACTATGGATAAATGTGTTTGAAGTGAGGAGGAATAATTTAAAGATTAGTGGACATGTGTCTATTATTACAAAGATTTTTAAATTATCATCTGTATCTTTCTATCACACCTTATATTTGATCAATGAAAACAGAAACTGCAAAGAACATTTAAAGCTACTGAAGAGTAGCAGAAAAACCAAAACAGACAGTTAAGAAGGAGAGATAAACAAGTTGCCACATGCTCCTGAAACTGGTCCAGGAAACCTAGAATTTAAAAGCACTCTTAAGATTTACCAATCAGACTGGTCATGGTAGTACATGCCTTTAATCCCAGCACTTGGCGACTGAGGCAGAAGGATCACCATAGTTTGAGGCCAGCTGGGCTAGTTAATTTTGTTGTTGTTCTTTTTTTTTTCTTTTTTTTTTTCTTTTTTTTTTTAAGATCTACCAATCAGAAGGTCATTGCAATTCATAATTTCTGGCTGGATGACATGTACCCAGAGAGAAATCTGTAGAAAATAATTGCACTGAAGGGATAGTGGATAGATATAATGAAATCATGAGAGCATGCTTTAAACATCTTCCAAAGCCTATTTTTAAGTGAAGAAAACAAATAAAGTATAGTAACATTAGAGAAACATATTGTTGAATAAGGATTGCTTACTGCTTTTTTTTTTTTTTTTTTTTTCCATACCAGGGATCAAACCCAGAGCCTTGCACTTACTAGGCAGGCACTTATGCCCCTCAGCATATCCCTGGCCCTCCTTTTTCTTTCTCCCCTTTTGTTCCTCTTGAAGTATTAGTGATACTTCTACATGACTTTATACAAAGAGAAAACAGATTCATAGTTTTTATTTTAATTTTATTTTAGAATAAAAACAAATAGCAGAAACAAAGACAGAAACAGAGTAACATGTCACAGTACAAGTGGTACAGAATTTCAAAACAAAAATAAAAATTTAACAATAGTTGTTGTGTTACATATTCTCATTGTCAAATCTATTGTTCAGTTTAAAAGACATAGGTATGCATAATTGGTCATATAATTAAACATGAATTCCTACTTGCAATAAACTTTATTCTTTTTCTTGTTCTTTTTATTTTATATATATATTTTTAAATTTAAAGAATGCCTACTAATCAATAGTACACTAGAAATGCTATACATTTAGAAGAACAAGATGAGAGGTATTCAACCATGTTTATTTTATTTTTGTATTTTAGGAAAGGGTCTACAGGGTATTCAGGGTCTCACTACTAGATCAGACTCATAGTGATCCACCTGTTTACAGCTTCCCAAGAGCTGGGATTACAGGTGTGCACCACCATGCCCAATCTCAATTGCCATCTCAACACACCCAAGGGTGGATCCAGCATGGCAGGCCCCGGGGATCGAACTTCCAGCCCCTGTGCATGTCAACCATGATTTTTAAATTGTACTTTTCTGTTTCCTATGTAGTTGCTCAAATTATACATAATATCATATAGTTAGTCAAAGTGAAAATTTTAAACATTAGCTGCTACTTTCAAAAAACTGATGAAAATGAAAACTACAATCATCTCAGCTATCCTGACTATATGCTTGCATGCTTTCTCCCCTTTACTTTTTTCCCTTTCCTTCATATTATTATTCAGTTTCTTTCCATTTTACTATATCTATTATTCCTTTCAGATTTTATTTATTCTTTCAGGTTCTTAAAACTAGGGAGGTAATAAGATATTTACACATGTGAGTCTTATTTATTTTACTTATGAGCATAGACTGTAGTTGCATCCATTTACCTATAAAGGCCTCAAGTTTGTCTTTCTTTATGGCTGAGTAATACTCCATTATATAAAAATACCACAGCTGGCAGAGGAACTTAACATTAGAGCTGCCCAGTCAGTTTGGGACTGGCCAGAGAGGAACTCCATATTCAGGCAGCCAAGTCAATTGAACTAACCAGAGAGGAACTCCACACCACAGCACCAAGAATGGTTTGGGACCAGCAGAGGAACTCCATAGCAATGTACCCAGCTAGAAGAAACCAAGCACAGCAGCCAAACCCAAGTCAGCAGCAGCTGGGTGAGTTCGAACTTGGTAGATCTGACCTGGTAAGCTGAGTCATACTGCTAAACCCTGACCTACCTGAGTATTCTCTCTGTCAAGGGAGAGAGGTGGCAACAAGTAACTGGGGAGAACTAGTCTGCCTGGAAGACTCCAGGTACAACAAGGGGCAGTAACCAGGTGGAATTTAGGGGAATTAAGTTAAATATGTATTCTCAATTTAATATTTGCTTAGTTATACAATCATAATGTTTGCTTTTACAGTTTCTAATATAAACCCATTAGATACAAAAGTTTGTCAATTGCTAAATCTCACCATCCATTATTAGTGTTGCTAATTGTACTGTAAATAGAAAACTGTAACTGCCTTAACCATGTGATCTCTCTTGAGTAATAATATTGGTAGGTGCATAGATAATAACTGAACCAAAGCTATACACCACAGGTCAGAGGACAGTGCTATACAAAATGAAAAAGGAAAGAGCAAAATGCATTCTCAGGCCCTGAACCCACCCAGAAAAAATGCAGATGACACTAGCATAGAAGAAATTGGAAGTAACACACCTGAAATAGTTGAAACAATAGCATCTGAAGTAAAGAAACAATTATAGAAAGATACAAAGAAACTCAGATTGGAAATAATATCTGAAGTAAAAAAGAGAAACATAACTATAATGAAAGAATTACTAACAGTGTCTAAAGAAGGAACTCAGAAAAAGTAGAGGAGAATAGAGAAATGATGGAAACCTAGAATGAGCAATATAGAAAAGAAACAAAATTCAAGAAGCAAATTCAAAGAGATATTTAAGAGATTAAAACTCAATTAAAAGTTCACAAAATTGTTGGAATGAAAGTGAAAATAGACTTTAAGACCATGAAGATAATCTTGGAGCTAGTGAAAAGGTAAGGAAAGATCTGCTAAAGACAACAAGGATGCAGGCAAAAATAATTCAACATATGCAAGATGATGCAAAGATGAACAACATAAGACTAATTGACATCTATGAGAAAGAAGAAGTCTAAACAAATGTTATAAAAAGAATATGGGAGTCCTAGTTCCAGGCCCAGGAGTCCTAGTCCAGGCCTGGTGAGTGTATGGGAGAGCTTCTGGCTACCCTGCGCCGCGGGGACCTACTGGTCCTAGCCCAGGCGCAGCGTGGGTGAGACTCTCTTTTATCCCCTTGGGACACCTCCCACCACCACTACGTAGCTCATCCCCCACCCTGCCCGCTGAGTAGAAATTTCTGCCATGTTCCGGGAACCTGCAGATCCAGTCCTAGCCCAGGCTGGGTGAGTGTGAGGGAGAGCTGTCTCTCCCCCCTACTCTACCTTGTCCCATCCAGACTCAGCTCAGGCCTGGCATACAGGACTGGGGTGAAGCCCTGCAGGTACAATCCCTGCAGAGAAGGTAGGGGACAGAACCACCCAGCTAGTACAGGAGCATAACATCTTTCCAGAGGGGCAAAACAGGTTTACCCCCAAGGGCAGCAGCAGGAAGGAGCTGAGCACAGCAGCCAGACCCAAGCAGGGGCAGCTGGATAAACCCAAACTTTGTAGCTCTGCACCTGAACTTCAGTAGGTGCTAAGGTTATAAATGCAACAAAGATTTACAACAAAGATCAGGAGACAGTGCTACACAAAATGATGAAAAAGAAAAAAAAATGCAATCTCAGAACTGAAGCCCACACATAATAAGTGCAGAGGACACTAACACAGAACAAATTGGGAATCACACAGCTGA
>NDGN011382777.1:0-14744 GCA_002564285.1 Tympanoctomys barrerae | reverse complement strand
TGAGCTGGCTACACACACACACACACACACACACACACACACACACACAAATAAATAAAATTTTTTAGAAAGCATTCTAAAGAAAGATTCTAAATTAGCAAATGAACATGATACCTCAATGTACTAGATAATTAAGCAAAAAGAAAAACAATACATAGAAGAACAGAAACAATAGAATAGAATTGAAATGATAAAATCTAAACATACTTTTTTAAAAAATTGAGAAAACTTTGACTCTTCTGACAAATATACATATATATATAGCGAGAGAGAGACAGACAGGATATTAAAATTATAAAATGAAAGAAGAGACATTGTAGATGATTCTACAAAAATATTAAGGATTGTAAGACTCCTTTGAGTATTTATAGGCCAACAAATGAGATGTGGAAATTTTCTAGAAATAATTTACCAAGATTAAATCAGAGAGAAATAGAAAATCTAAATATATAAATAGTGAGTAATAAAATTGAGTCAGTAACCAAAGGTTTTCAGCAAAGATAACTCAGCATTATGTTGTTTCCCTGACAAATTATGTCAAGCACTTGAATAATTGTTAACACCAGTTCTTCTCAAACATTTTGAAATATTGTGAGGAGAAGGACCACATGCAAACTAATTTTATTTGGCTACCATTAGTCTGTTATCAAATCCAGATAAGGATACTACCAAAAAAGTAAATTATAAGCTGGAATCACTGATGAGACTGGAAGTGTAATTCCTTAACCAAATTACAATAATTCTGAACCAGTTAGATAAACAAGAGAGATTCCACATTCACTGTATCTGACTGCTATCAAACAGTTTTACCTCTAAATTGTTATTATTCATCCCACATCCTGAAGTAGCTGAGTAATCTCAAATCAGGAACATATTTCCTAGAACTCTGCCTCAGCAACACAGGCATGTCATGATAGATGTTCAAATATGCAAGGATTCATTGAGTCACCAGTAGCTGAGTCTCCTCCAGGTACCTAGAGAAGTCGGGGTGCTTACCCATGGATCCGCAACAAACTACCCCAGGCCTAGCTTGCCCAGAGCAGTGTTTTCCCTCCCTATAGACAAAACCCCAAGAGGAGAACAGCAAAAGAATGGTACTTGCCTATTTCTCTCTTCTGTTTTTCATGGCTCACTCACTTTTACATGTTTTTCTGTTGAAAGCTAAAATCTGTCAATGGGCAGAAAAACATTTGAACACATTTTTCTTACTTATTTTGAAAAAAAAACTTGTTTCTGATAACATTTAAGCAAATATGAAAGAAGTCTTTCATGAAGACACCTTTCATTGCTTGCTGTTATATATCTCTTCCCATCTGCAGTTTTCTCCCAAACCAGAAATACGTATTTCACTCTCTTGACCAGCTTAGGAAATATTATCTGCCTAGAAAATCTTTATATTTCAAATAGCATGAGACATCTGAATTTCCTGGACAGCAACAATGTTTTAAAAGCGAAGTGATATGTTACTCCCCAGGGCAAAGAACATTTGCAGTGATACATGAAAAAAGATTTAAAAGAACTAAAGGAAGATGTGAAGTGTTAACAGAAATGAAACCTCAGATAATAATAATAATAATAATAATAATAACTTGTATATAACAGTCTTTTTCCTTGCAAATCCTTGAATTGGGAATGTATTAGCTATGGATTTGTTTTTCAGAATCTGTACTTTTAAACTGATGAGATAAAAATGCTTTTAATAATAAATGTCTGGCTAACCAAAGCATCCTGAAGTTCATTTTCATATTAAGGAAAATTCTTTGGTGGAAATACAATTTTCTCTTTGGAGGTTTAAAAGCCTCAGAGTGGAATGCTGGCCCTGAACACTGCAACCTGTGAGCTCTACAGCAATTTATTTCATATTTGTGCAAATTCCTTTTTTTAGTTACATATTTCCAAGGAGGTTTTTTTTAGTATTAAGTGGTAATGCATGTAGGTCATAGAGCATGGTGTGGAATATATAGTAAGAGTTTTACTTTAAATTATTCTTCTAATTTTACTAACACTACTTCTGAGTTATCTCCTATTTTTGTTCCTTTTCTCACTCTGCCCTTAAGAATTATTCCTTAATTTGCCCAACTTTCATACACAAAATGCTACAAGCTTGCTAATCAACAAGCACTTGGATGGGAATCACTGACATTGAATACTTAAGACATCCAACTGTCACAAGGCTCATTGTCAAGCAGAAGAGACGTCATAACAAAGCATCAGACATGACAGCCTCTGAGCCATGGAAGAGGTTATCCAGTATCCCATCCTCATCTATAGAAAGTGTCTAAGAATTCAACCCTCAGGTGTGATTATCAACCATTTCATGAAGAACAAATGCAACAGTATTAAAGCTTGAAGAAACTAGATATTAATCAAATTATTAATGACTTTAAATATCAAGTTTTAATTATTCCAATAGTAAGGCACAGCTTAAAAAGAGAAAAGCAATGTGATGTTCTGTAGAGAAAGACATTGTTATAAATATAAAGACTAATAGTAGACAAATAGAGAAGCCTGAGGACATAGTGTTACATGAAAGAACCAGTGAGTGGTGTGAACAAATAGGTACTGTTCTTAGGAAAAATCCAAAATCATTAGAGAAATATGGAGTAAGATGATGCTTTTCAGGGGTTGACTTTTGTGGACAGTCATGTAGATTGGAATTGTGGGAATCTACTGTACAGTGTTCCTATGGCCAGGGAGATGGCTCAGTAGAATAAGCGCTTCCCTGGCAAGCGCAAGGGCCTGAGTTCAATCCCCAGTTCAGCCAAAAATAAAAAAAAAAGATAACACCAGTGTTCCTACAGTTGACTATATGATACTTGGAAATTTGTCAGAAGAATGAGTTTTACAGGTTTTTGTTGTTTTGTTTTACTGTCATATTTTTGTCATATTAGAAATAAAATGAAACAAAAAGATATACCATTTAAATGTTACTCAAAACAAGCCTAAAGTAATTATATAACCTTCAGACCAAATAGGAATCAAACTGAGGAGTGTTATTAGGGATTAAGAGCATACTCCATAACAATATAGATGATTTTTTTAAATCACAAAGAAAACCCAAACATTATTTGTACCTGCTTGTAGAATGTCAAAACACATGAGTCAAATTTTATACATGTATATATCAGAGAAACTGGTGAAAACTTCAGAGCTGGAGCTATGAACACACCTCTATCACTAAGGGACAGATCAAGCAGAGAGAAAATCAGCAGGGATAAAAATGGGCTGAGCAACACTAAAATCAAATAGATGGAGTCAACATCTTTAGACTTCATCCAAGACTAGCACGACTTGTATTCTTCTTAAGGTCACTGGGAGATTCATATGTTCATCATCAAATTGAAGATATTAGAAACCACGAAAAGTATATTCTTAGACCAGAATTGGAGTATTACAGAAATAATGAAAAAGCTAGCTAGAGAATACCAATGTGAAATTTAAGCAAACATTTAAACAATCCATTATTTAACCAAGAACCTCTGGAGAAATTGAAATAACATTCTAAACTAAAAGAAGGTACAACTTATCAAACTTTGTGGTGTGTATTTAAATTAGCACACAGAAGGAAATTTATAATACTGAATATGAATACATATATTAGAAAATAAGAAAAATCTAAAAAAATCTAGACTTTTACTTTAGGAAATAGAATAAAGGAGAATAAATGAAACCTCTATTCAGTAGAACAAAAGAAACTAAAAAGGAAATCAGAGAATACATTTATGGAACTGAAACAGAATAAAGCAGAAAAAAAAATCAATGAAGTGAAAACTGGTAAATCGAAAATGAAGTCAATAAAACTCCAGTGAATGTATCCAAAAGAGGAGAGAAGAATTTTTGAACCCACACAATCTATCTTCTGAAGAAGGCGAACGAGACAAGGACGTGGCTCATGTTCATGACTTGCAGTATTGGTGAAATTACATTGCATCATGTAAATTGCAGCGTGATGGAAAGTTGGAATCTATCGCAGGAGGAAAAAAAACTCAGAGGTGGTCCAGATATCTCAGTGGACTTAAGCGCCTGCTTAGGCAGAGTCCCGTGGTGTGCCAAGACTGTGACTGAGACTGGGCACGGTGGCATTCACCTGTAATCCCAGTGCTTGGGAGGCTGAAAAGAGGAGGACCACCACAAGTCTGATGTATATAGTGAGACTCTGTACTAAATAAATAAAAAGTAAAGTAAATAAATAAAAACTCAAAACAATTGCTCAGAAATGATTAGATTTTGTAGGGTGTGACTCTGAAGCTTCTCTAGATACTGTTTTCCAGGGGGAGGGATGTACCCGTCTAGGAGTCATGTAGTGAGGAACACTGCTTCGTGTCACTCACAAGGACTGTTGAGGCATTCTGAACTCTTACTGCTACTCTAGGCTCTGCAGAGAGCCCTGATCTCCCACATGTGCACCCACAAAGGTAACTAGTGTGCTAAGGAAACCAGAGTCATCATTATTGCAGCGTAACTGACCCTGATTATCTGCTGGAGCTAAAGCTGGTGTTAGGTGAGGGGGGTGGGTTGAGCGCCGTGTAGACTCAGCTGTCTGAGCACCGTGTAGACTCAGCTGTCTGTCTGAGCTGCTCCCGCTAGCCTGTTGTCCAGTGTGAACTGAACAGCTGCTGCAAGTGGCTTGAGAAATAAATAGCTGCAGGGATCAGATTCTCCTAAAACGGAGTGCATGAAACACTGCCACACCACTTCAGAAGCTTCTCTGACCACCAGAGGAAATGTGTATGTTATGGTGTGTGTCTAGTTGTCCCCTCCAAGCCTCATGCAGTCAAGGGACAGACTTTTAGAGTTTGTGATTAACTCATGATCCACTGGGATCATGGGTATGAATGCTACACCCAGCCTGGGGCAGAGAGCCTGAATGCAGCTTAAGGAAGACAGCCTTGCTCTCTGCAGCCACTGTTGGTGTTACTCCTCCCTTTTGCTCTTGCTGTTTTTCTGCCTGAGCAAACACATCCAATTGCTTGTCACAGCAACAGAAGAAGAGTAACTGAGACAGAGTGAAAGCAAAGGGAATTTAGGTTGGCTTGAGGGAAGGTTGGGCGATGGTCAGATAAGTTAGACATACCATTTATCATACTTATCTTTTCCTTGAAAGTGATGGTCAAAAAATTAAAAAAAACAAGAAATAACAAAGGCCTACTGAGGCAATGAGAAATCTGCTCCTAAAATTTATTAGAAGT
Organism: Tympanoctomys barrerae; assembly: GCA_002564285.1. Classification (NCBI taxonomy): domain Eukaryota; kingdom Metazoa; phylum Chordata; class Mammalia; order Rodentia; family Octodontidae; genus Tympanoctomys; species Tympanoctomys barrerae. The sequence goes on along the minus strand of NDGN011382777.1, from coordinate 9,555 downwards.
CTGTATGGACACAGCAATGAGGGTAGAGAGTGTGGCTCGAGGGTCCTTTGTGTAGACGCCCACTATGAAAGCACATGGCATGGTGGCATTGCGCTCCAAGGACCCACTGCAACACTGGGTCTGACACTTGACTAGAAGGAATGTGCTGAGCAGGGAGAGCACTGAGTTAGTAGTTCTTAGCTACTTCCTCCCTCAGGGGGCTGGGACTCTGCTGCACCTTTAGGTCCTCCCAGGAAATCTACCTTCACTACCTTCCTTTGTTCCCCAAATATCAGATCAACACAGCACTTTGAAGGCCTTCTCTGCCCAGCCCTGATTCTTCTGCCTCTAGCATTCAGCAGGATGGCTTTTGTAGACAAAACTCTGTCTCACTAGCTTTTGTGCAGAATATTCAAATAGACTTTGTCAAAGCAAATACCAATAAAATTCACAGAACTATTAATAAAACGATCAGTAATCAGTGGAACCCCTTTGGGGTTGCATAAATGGCCTTTGCCTTTTTCAGGCTCTCCTGGGGGGAAATGTAGAGAAAAAAAGAAAGGAAAGAAGTATCCATTTATTTAAATTAATAAATCTTATTTATCTTACTTGCAAATAGAAACCATTTCAATGGGGCATAAATGATAACCTCATTTTTCAAAGATACATGTCTGTGGGCCTGCCCCTTCGCTTAGTTGCTTAAGCACCTGCTCATGCAAATACACTTAGGCACAGGATATAGAGGTTTGATCCCCACCTCCTCCTGCATTACCAGGCCTGCCCTTAAAGCAGTCTGAGCCAGTCAAAAACCGAACAACAACAACAACAAATAATTCTCAACTTTTAGGGGGCCTGCCCATTAGCTCAGTTGTTTAAGTGCCTGCTTAAGAGAAGCAGTCAGGCTCAGGATTCTGTGACTTGATCCCCAGATCCCTACACCTTACCAGACCTGCCCTTAAGGCATCCTGAGCCAGCCAAAAGAAAAAAAAATCCTTCAAAGATACATTTCTATTTTTCACTAAGTTAATTTTACCAGGTGACAACTTCCTACATTCCAAGTAAAACTGTCATAAATGAAAAAAAAATCTGAATATTTCTAGAACACTGAAAGTTCTTCTGAAATGTAGACTACTGATTAGTAGTACTGATCTGTATCTCCGCCATCCCCACTTTGTCAGATGTTGCTACTGTCACATGGCACCCCTGCCAACCTCGTCCTGTGAAACCCGTTGCAATTGTGTGCCTGATGTTTCTTTTTTCTTTTTAAACTTATTTATTTGTTTGTTTGTTTGTTTTTTTGTTTGGTATAGGGTCTCACTGCCCCGCGCTGGGATTAAAGGCATGTGCCTCCATGGTAGACTCAGCGGCTGGCATGGTGCACCCATGGCTCCTGGGCTGGCATGGCATGCAGTACCAGGGACCAAGCTTGCGTCCTTGCACTTGCCAGGCAGGCACTTAGACTGCTGAGCTATCTCCCCAGCCCTGTGCCTGATGTTTCTGCAAGGAGCTGCTGGGTGCAGGGTTGGAGCGTGGCCTAAGGGCTCAGCTGGCACTAATTGGAACTTAGTCATTTTGAAAGGCAACTGTCACTATCCTTCATTATTTTATGTTGTCTCCTGAGTGTTTCTCCAATCACATCTTCCATCCTAGGGAATTGCTTTTGTGACCTCACAGTTCCCTTTGCATGTGAAATTCTCATCAGAGCGCCTGGACCTGAGCATACCTGCAGTGTGAGGCTCGATCCCCTGCTTGGGCTGCACAGTGTGCAGGAAGGCTGAGGACTCAGTTTCCAGGAAATCTGAATTAAGGCCCACATGCTCGTCTGTTAGGGACTTTGTTTCTGCTGTGATTTTTTTTTTTCTTCACATCCTATCAATTTGAAACCAATCAAAGACAGAAGTTAAATTTATCATTTTTCATCTCAGGGTATATATTCCTTGTATTTTTACTGTAAGGTTTATGATCTTTTATATGGTTCACAGCCCCATTTATGGACATTTTCCTTGGCTCTGAGATTCACCCTGCTGCTGCAATATTTCTGTCCTCAAACAAAATCATAGAGGTGCCCCCCCAAAAAACACTTCTTGACATTTATAGTTTCTGAATAAACAAATCTATTAAGACTCCTCTCGTGTGCTTTTTTTTTACAGAGATAATTTATGCCATTCTGAATCTTCTCCCAGCACCTGCTACCTTCACCCCTTCCCTAGAATATAAGTTTTATTACAGCCATATTTCTTGGACCAGGTTTAGTTCCTCCCACCTTAGAAATAAAATTTTTCATTGAGATGCCCATCAGATAAAATATTTCCCACTTGAAATATATTTACTCAGGTTGCATTAAAAAAGTAAATTTGTGTCATATTGTGGACCATAAGAGATGCTAGCAGCAGTAAATCTGTTTCATGAAGTCCACATATTTTTTATGTGTTAAATGGTAAAATATGTAATAGTGTATTGCATTCTTAGTTGTGCATATCCTCTTAAAGGATCAAGAACTATTCTCTTAAGAGAAGATGCCATAAACAGAAGCAGCATGGTCCTTCTCCTACTCCTTGCCTGCCCCTTGGGAATACACCCAGAGGATATCCAAAAGGCGCCCTGCTCTGTTGTGATCCACACTGCTTTCTGGCTCCTCTGTTTTATTGCATTCTCTGATAGTCTTGAAAAACATAAATAATCAAATACTTTAAATCTAGTGACCTTCACAGTTCTGATTTTAAACAGGCAGATATTTATTTTCATTACCTCTTTATGCTACAGTATAACCCAAGTGAGTATAATTCTCTTAGAGTGATATAAAATTCAATAATAAGTTATGACTGCAAGCTAATAGTGATTTAGAAATTGTTGGTCAATTAAACATAATTTGCTTTGAAACCTCTGAATATTGGATTTCTTTTTCTTTCAAAGTTTGTAATGTTTTGGTAAGAGCAATTTTGCGATAAGGTTCATGGATAAAATCAACATTTTTTGAGCATAAATATTGCTAGGATAAATCTGTGACACGCTTTCTCTTTTCTTGATTTCCTTTTTCAATTTTTTTCTCAGCTTCTCTGCAGAGCTCTCTGAAGTCTTCACATCTACCATGAATTTTGCAGACCACGGTATGCACCAGGACAAGCTCCAGCTGGAAACACAGGCAATATTTATTGGAACACAGTGGGGGTAGCCAGCTGCCAAGTACTGCAGCCACACATTAGGGTGATCAGAGAAATCCACATTCTTTGCAATTTAATATAATAGAGAGGTCTGCTCATATAAGTTAAGCAATCCTTTTAAAATTCAACATTGCACCTTAATGTTTTTTGTAAGAAAGAACATGCAAGGCTACATTGTATTGATCTGTGATAGACAGAGATCGGCTGAGAACCTCGTGATGGCCCAAGCCAGCTATTTCTTCTGCTAATGTGTGGGGATAAATTGCAAGCAAATGGATTTGATGAGGATAAACAGCAGTGAGTGAGGGTAGGCAAAGAAAATATGGCCTTAGGTCTGGCATGAAGTATTTATGACTGTCTCCAGGCTGTGGGACACCAGCCCGGTGACCATCTCTGTAAACGTAAGTATAACCCCTCAGACACGGAGTGCTTTCAGCTAGAGAGCCGTGACGTAGTGTGCACCACTGCGTCCAACAGCGTGGACGAGTTTCCCTTGCTCCATGTCAGCCCTTTGGTCTTCACGTCAGGAAGCAGCACAAAATAGTGTCCCATTTTACAGACAGGGACCCGAAATAGAGTTTTGCACTCAGAAGCTTTGCATCTGTGATGTATCAAACTCCTGGCATTTTACATTTCCATTCATCTATTTGTGCAGGTGGAGCTCCAGCTGGAGGAGAGCTCTAATTTCATATTGCTTTTTTAATTTTGAAAAAATCTTTTTATTTATTTATTTGGTACCGAGTCTCCCTACACAGCTCAGACTCACAGTGATCCTCTGGTGTCAGCATCCCCAGTGCAGGGATTACTGGCGTGCGCCACCACACCCGTGTCGGTGGCCAGCATGTCTCACCCAGGGCTCCCGGACTGACATGGCGTGGGGTGCTGGGGATCGAACCCAGTTCCGTGCGCTTGCCGGGCAGGCGCTTAGACTGCTGAGCTCGCTCCCCCATCCCAGAGCCCTGATTTCTAATGAAGAGGTTTGCTGAAGAGTGAATTTTATGGAACCGTGCACTTTTGCTACTTTATGCTTTGTATTTATTTATTTGTTCATTTTAATAACGATGCTTCTAGTGCTTTAAAAATCAAAATAGTGCAGAAAAGCTGCAGCTCTTTCAAGGCTCAGATTCTCTTATTTATTGCTTTTTAGATAGGAATCTTCCCTTAGCTGATACCAGATCAGAATTCCATAGGATTGCATATCATTTCCTATAATGAAATAATAATTGAACAAAATGGAGTGTGTGTGTGCGTGTACATGTCTTCATATATGGCCATCATTTTTCCATGAAAATATTGAATATTATGGGAGTTATTATATATATATATATATATATATATATATATATATATATATATATCCCGAGTGAGCTGGATCGAGGTTCGTTTATCGCACAGATCTGATCATGGCTGGTTCACTGCTCCCCACAGTAAATGCCAAGAATTTAGCTTATACAGTGCCAGCGTCCGTGTTCGCCCAGAAATCAGGGGCCAGCCCACCACAGGCAGCAGACAAGTAAGGCCTGCTTCCTCACATGGGTGTGTAAACTCTCAACTGAAACCCAGCGGGGGCCTACCAGGCCTCCGTTATCACCGAGGCCTTCTCAGATGATGGCAATGAAAAGCAAGGCAGAAAGGCTTCACACATTCTGTGGAATTCCTGACCGTGGAAATGGCGCTGGCCGTGAGGACGTGTCCTTCCTAACCTGGATTTACATGGATATGCTCGAATATAACTGATTGCAAGAGGAAGGAGAAAGATATTATTTCCCTGGCCCAGGATGAGAGAGTAATCACTTGAGGATCATCAATTATTCTTTGCCTCAGCTATGAGAAGAACAAATACCATGCTTGCACTTTAGGGTCTCGAACAGGTAAAGATAAAATCATGAAGAGAAATAAACAACTGTGAGTGTAGTATGGGAAAATAGAGTTGGTGTGATTGCAACTATATTGTGGATATTATAAAATAACACGACATTTGATATTTTTTAAGAGGGAGTAAAAAAGGGAGTTGAAGCAGTTGTATAGAGTGATGATTTATCAGTGTGACTTAGCAAACAGGTGACTGAATATGAAAGTAGAGCTATTTTCAAATGGACAATTCTGTCCAATGAGTGGATTGGCTGCAGTAGAAAAGAATATACACAGGCTGTGTGAAAAAGTTTATAATTTCTGCAGATATTGTAGAGTGTCCAAACAATGGACGATATCAAATCTAATTAGTGCTTTACCAAATTTGGTGATTCCTCTTCAGTCTAGTATGATAGAAAGATGGCTGAAGAGTCTTTGAGGTTCTCAACATTTTTCTATCAGAAATGTGTGAGTCATATTCTATACTTTTTGGCACTCTAAATTTTGACCTGGTGAATAAAATGGAGAAAAGTCAAAGACATGAATTCTCAGATATCAAACTCTTAAAACCTATGATGTCTGTATGTCACTTATTATTCATTCAGCCTTCCATAAAGATCAGGTGCAGTAATTTAAAGTATTTAACATTTTTGCTTTCTAGTTTTACTCTAACATCTAATTTTACCTCTTGCTTCATCTTGACAAAGTTTTGGGCTGGCTTTTTGCTGATAGATATTGTTTAAAAGATTACCATCATGTGTTAAACAAGCTAATTAAAATCATTAGTGTCTAATTAAAACTTTCTCCTCAAAGCAATGAAAGTAAATGAAAGAATATTTGAAGTAAGAAGAGATTGAAACCATGCAGCTCTCCAAATAATATATTGTTGGCATGGAATATTCACATTCATAGTATCCTGAGGGTTATAGTGAATGAATGAATGAATGAATGAATGAATGAATGAATGAATGAATGAATTATGAGGTAGCCACTAATCATACCGTAGTAATAAAAAGTCTAGTGTTCAAGCTATAAATTACTTACCTCTGATTTTTTAGGTGGTTTCAAAATACCAAGTTGATGTTTTACACACAAGACTGTCTGAAAAGTAGGCTACAATTAACAAACCTTTCTTCATATTTTCTAGTAGCATTTGGTAATTTAATTCATGAAGATAACAGTTAATATCTTTATTCAGAGAAGAAACTTATAGGAGCCTTTATTTACTTTTTTTCCAATCTGTAGGCTTTTATCACATATATTGGTCCCTGGAAAGAAGATATTTTTCTCAAAAAGTCAAAAATTTGTGACAATGTCTGTTTTATATTTTTCAGGGTTGGTGATCAAACTTGGGATCTTATGCTTGCCAGGGAGGCACTTATGCTGCTGAGCTATCTTCCTGACCCCCATGTGACAATATCTTAAAGTTTGTTGCCAATAAACGTTTAACATTTTTTCTTAATGGCTTAGGCTCATGGAGAGTTCTTTGTTGGAGGTGGCATTTTGTAGCTTTTGAAAATTAACACTAATGTAAGAGGCATTTATATCCATCCTAAGGAACATGATAGAAATTTTACTAGTCTGTTAGTCTGAACCAAAGGCCAGATTGGATTCCAGAAATAGGTAATATAATTGGTTTGGGGGATAGAGGAATGCATACCTAGCCATTGTTGTAGATTGAGTCTGTGATTTTTTTGATCACATGTCTTAGTGTCATAATAAAATGCCACAAGTTGAGTAGCTGAAAACACAAAGATTTGTTTTTATTTATTTATTTTTTGGATGATACCATAGATTGAATACAGAACCTTGTACTTGCCAGGTAGGTGTTTATGCCTCAGCTATTTCCCTGGCCCCTGCACACAGCAATTTATTTCTCAGAGTTCTGAAAGCTGCACAACCAAAAATCTAGGTGCCCATGGGTTCCCTTCTCAGTGGGAGCCTGTCTCCTGGTTTAGTGGATGCCTTCTGGCTGCATCCTCTTAAGGCAGAAAGAACAGCCACGGTTTTGTGTTTGGACTTACCAGGACATTAATTACATTCATCATTGCCTGAACCTCATAACTCAATTGCCTCCTCAGGGCTCTGCTCTCAAATACCATTGGTGCATCAGTGAGAATTCTACTAAGAAATATGAAGTCTGCATCCTGAAAATCTGGGAAAACAACCGAAACAATTCTGCTCAAGTTCCAAAACTTAAGAATAAATGAGTAGGGAAAATATCTTGGAGCCAAGAGTCTTGAGAACCAGAAGCTCTGATGTCTGAGGAGCAGAACATGTGTGTCTCATTTAAAGAGAAAGGAGGGGAAAAAAAAGCAAAAGGAGAATTAATCCTTCTCTCCATTTTGTTTGTGTTATTCTCTTTGACTCTTAAAGAGGCATCACCTACACACATTGGTAGGGTAGATCTCCTCTCAATCCACTGATTCAAGTCCTAAAATATCCCTAATACAAACTCACAGCCACACTCAGAAATAATGTCTCTCCAACTACCTGCACATCTCCAGTGTCTGTTTAGTTCACACAGCACAACCATTTTATCAATTAGGATTCTGGTGTATGAGATGTACATGGTGCACACTTTCAGCCCGTAGGACTGTGTGTCTCTGGAGGAATGCTCTGCCCTCTCCTCACCCAAGTTACAGGGCTCTGTCTTGTGTACCTGTTAGTATCTTTTGGTGTCCTGCTGACCAGCACTGAACACACCCAGTGGTGCAGTTCATGACCTGAAAATACCATGCAAACTTGAGCTACAGATGCTGTGGAAGGTAATGTGTCATACAGCAGAACGAAAGAATTCTGAAAAGAAAAATAGAAGAGAGTTCAGATAAGTGTCTTTCTGGATACCAGCTGTATAATTTTGGGAGCTTCCTTTGCACATTTTGTGAAGCTGTGGCATGCATTCTTCACACAGAATTTCTTCAGTTTGATGTGACAGTGCTCAGCTTTGAGAATTACCATGCGTGGACCAGTTCAATTGTATCAGTTTTAATGATAGGTTTAAAAGTTCTCAAGCAATTGATTCCAAAACGTAACACAGCCAACTGATTCAACCTAGGAATGAAGCTTGGTCCTTCAAAAAAGGCACTTGGAGTGGTTTTCCTTGGTGAAAGTGTTGATGAGACACAAAACAGGGTGGCAGAAGCCCTTAAGAACTTGAGGACATGCAGTAGAGACAGAAAACAGGCACTCTCTGGATGGCCAAGCAGAGGGAAGAGAACGCCTACATCCTTGGTGATCATTGCTGAGCTGTTCCTAGAAAGACCAGCATTACAGCTTTTGCTATGTCTGCAGAAAAGATTAAAAGTGATAGGTAACTTGTCAATTCTTAAAAGTGTATCCTAACTAATTGACTCAGCCACCTACCTCAAGTATTGTCCCAATCTGAGTCTGTTAGTGACAGTGGCCTTTTTAGCCATGATTGAATTAGAAGGCCATCATCCTTTAGATGAAAAAGACAAATTTCCTTTCAAATAATTTTGTATTTCATTTTATTCTTTTGTGAGGAATGGATACATCTGTGACCAGGATGACCTCTTTTGTCTCCTCTCCCTTTTCCAGGAGCTATGGGGCTGATTTTCTGATAAGTAATTGCTCAAACTCAATGGAGAATCTGTGTTTTATTTAATTAGTTCACAAATCAAAACTGACCCCCAAAATACTATCATGTCCACAGATTTTTCAAGAGCTCCTCATGCATCTTCAGCTAGTAATTGGTATAAACAATAAAAGTCAATTTCAGACTCTGGTTTTGTCATACGAGCAATAAATTGCATTGGGACCAACAAGATGGGCAACTGAGATTACACAGATGTAAACTGTGGGCTTTAGAAAGCACCATGATTTTTTTAAATAATTTATACTCCTTTTTAAATAACTCTACAAACATTCGTCTATGTTAGAGTTGTACAATTTATTTTATAGAAACTTCAACAATATGTAGAATAAATCTTAAGTATGAGAAGTGAGGATAGTGGTTAATATTGAGAAAATCTGGTGTCAGAGTGACTGAAAGGTGTTTAGAGGGGACTTTGGTAGGGGGGTTCACATTGCCATGCTGCAGGTAATGGTTTCATGTATGTATTTAAGTTGTGATAACCCATTGGTCTCTATAGGCATGATTTTCACTTGAAGGAGAAAGCTACATTTCAATGAAATGGTTTATTTTAAAATGTTGATGATCAATAAATTAATTATCATTAATACAAGCAATACTCAATAAATAATCACTTACCATTTCCTGAAATTAATGGCAATAGTCCTGTGAAGGTCACAGTAGTGTGATGGAATTTTAAGTTCTAGTGGGTGGTAAAAGCTACAACGTGGGATTCTAATTTGCACATTCTACTCTATAGTCATCACATCAATAAACTTACTTGAATAAATGTTCAAGTTGTTCATTTTCACTGTCTTGACTCATTTTCACTGCCTTATTAGTAGAATTTTTGTGGTGAGTGGATGTTGATTTATGATATCGGAAGGATTATTTTCAAAACTTGAACTAGGGGCTGGCGAGATGGCTCAGTGGTCTAAAGCACCTACTTGGAACAAGCGTGGCAAAGTA
>NDGN011382771.1:480-12785 GCA_002564285.1 Tympanoctomys barrerae | reverse complement strand
ATAGCACTGGGTCTTCTGTTTAACTGGCAATGTCAGAAATTGTTGACCTGAGTCCCCCACACCACAGCTCAACATAACAGCATGCTTTGCTTCCTATATTTCATCTTCATACTTTTCATTTTTTTGAAAATTAACTTATTTTATATGACATAAAACCATTGTAGTTTTTATTATATATAAACTGTATAATATGCAGTTTTCATATCAATAAAATTTATAACAAACTTGTGAATGTATATATACCTTTCTATAAAGCCAGTTATCAAACATGTTCCAGTGTACTATTAGTACCTAGGTAAAGTGAGACAGAAAATTTAGCATCTTCTATGGGACTAATACACATGTATGTGTAAATTATTTAAGGTAGTCTGAGTTAAATAAAATTATGGAACAATAAAAGTTCAAAAAATTGAACTAGAAAAAGTAATGAAGATAAAAAATGCCCCTATGCCTCATATACAATTTACTTATAATTTTTATTTTTATTATATATTTGCTTTCTTCCTTAAAGAAGATATTCTATCTATTAAGTATTTGCTATCTAGTGTTGGGTTGAAATTTATCCCATATTTGTGATAATCACAATAGTCAAGATAGGATATGTAAATAACCTAAATGTTCCTTGATGGATAGGTAAAGAGTGGAAAAAAAGAAAAGACAAAAGAAAGGAAAGAAGTCATGTCACATTTAACAATATAGATGAACTTTGAAGGAAATTTTCTCAATGAAACAAACCAGTCTCAGAAGGACAAGTACTAAATGGTTCCTCTTTAAATATTTCTTTCTCCACTGAAATTAGTACATTGTTTCTTTTCAGTTAATGCATTTCCATTTAGAGTCTGATGTTTTATGAGAATTAATGTCAGTAGTGAGGAATAAGCACATGACAATGATGGGCTAATTTCTCACTCCACTCTGTGAGAGGACTGGAAGATAGGCTTATGATTTGCTTGCCCCATTTTTCCTAAGAAGCTTAAGTGCTGGCTTCCCAGGGCCAAGGGCAGTGTCTGGGTATAGCCTTGTGCAGTGTTTTTTTTTTTTTTTTTTTTTTTGGTGGTGGTGGTGGTACCAGGGATCAAATTCAGTACCTCGTGCTTGCCAGGCAAGCACTTATTCCACTGAGCCATCTCCCCCCACCCTCGTGCAGTGGTCTTGATCGGGTAGGACCAGGGCCTTCCAATTGGATGCTGGCAGCCCATTATACATTGGTTGGTTGGCCTACTTGTGTGAAGGAACATCGTTTTCAAGCTGGGAATCCCAGGAGACTCATGGCTCACCTCCTACATGAATATCCAGTAAGGACATGGTGGGGCGGGGGTGGGGGGGCTCTGAGCATGGCGCTATGGGGGCATCCTGCTGACTGGGATGTGTTCTTCCATCCTCAGTTGATTTTATGAGACAGAGGTAGAATAAAGCCAGTTGGACCAAAAATTACGGCAATATCATAAACTAACTGATCGAGTTTTCCTATTTGTGGCCATTCCGTTATTAGGGCCAGTTGGGAATTTTTTAGGGAGGAGTCAGTAGAATTTATTCAACATGGTGGGTAGCATTGGAATGGAAAAAGTCACAGGGCACATACTATGCTCCCAAGTTGACAGGAAGTTGAGGCAGAGGGCATGTAGCTGATAGAAATGCCTTATTTTTCATTAAGATAAAACTTGTATGACATAAAATTCACTGTTATGACCAGGAGAAGTGAATAGACCAGCAGCGTTCAGCATGTTTGTCATCATGACTACATAAGTGGAACATTTTTATCATTCCAAGACACACCACATACCCTTTACACCCTCGTTCCGTCCCCCTGGAAACTACTAATCTGCTTTCTGCCTCTACGGATTTGAGGCTGGCTGGATTTTCATTCCATACAAAGAACTGGACTAGGAGGAAGGCAAGAGGTCAAGTCCCCCCTAGTTGGGTGAAAGTGAGCATGACCATTTGTCTTTCTGAACTTCAGGTGCTTTATCTAGCAAGTATAAATAATAATGCCTGATTTCTCTTGTCATGGGACATGGCCAGATGGCTCCTAAAGGCTGCTTTCAGCTGTAAGTTTTATGATTACGTAACTTTATGCCCTTTGTGAAAGCTCAGACTTGTTGCCTTGTGAGATACTCTAAAGTTTTGTTTGTAACTTTAGCAACTAAACTCTCAACAGGCTTATGTTTAAACAGATCTGTGACAGGACTTGCATACGCTCCAAAGGGTAACAAAAAACAACAACAAAAAAAAAAGCAAAGCCGTGAAGTGACCAGAAATGTTTCTCATTCTATTCTGTGGTTATAATTTGCATTATCATACCGTGATACAAGGCAAGAAGGAGGTTTGTCATATTTTCCATCTGTTTTTCACTCAATTGAAATAATAATAATAATTTGTAGAAATTCTCAAGCCTGCTGACGTGTGCTTTATTTACTTTTCAGTTACTAAAAGACAATTTCTATTAATATAACCAAAGGGAAGAATCTGGATGCACAGGAGCCCGTGAGGCCACCGTAAGAGTCACTGGATTTCAAGTGGTTGTGAAGGCATCCGGACAGCAAGGGGAGTATCTCCAGAGTCTCATTTCTGCCCTCTTGTCTGGCTTCTGACTCTGGGACCAGCTTGGGTGTAGCTGCAGGGCGCGCAGCACCAGCTGCTGCCCGGGAGAGCGCGATTCTCTTCTTGTCACTTTTTTTACTGTCCCAGGAAAGCAGCTCCAGAACAATGGCAGAGGGAACCTCCACGGATCGACAACGGCTCACAAAAATGAGCTCAGCAACACGAATCCCCTTAGATTAATTTTGGGGCTAGAGGATGACCTAGAGCTGAACGTTTCAATTATAAAATTTTAAAAGTATCTTGAATAAGCTAAATGTTAGCTGGATAAGGAGGTTTTAATACAGACACTCTTCTGCTGAATGTGTGTGTGTTGTAGTCAATGTTTTCCATTTAAAAAATATTAATGCATTATTATCAGGACCTGTCTGTGGCACATAATATTCTGCTTCTCAGGGGGAGTTTGTGCCCTTACACAACACACCTTCATTTTTTTTCATCCCCTTCTACTTCCATCTTCCCCTGTTCCCCTCAACTTTTAATCCCCTTTCTGTTTCAAGATGCTTTATTTCCATTGCTTTCTCTGTTTCCAGTGAAAATAGTTGCTCATTAATCGAAGAGAGAATGTTTAGCCTCATGCACATCATCTTTCCCAAGACTTCCACACTTCCTTCCCTCTCTTTCTTTTACTCTTTCCCTCTTTCTTTTTCCTACTGCCTGCAAATTGTCCACAGTAGTCAGTCATACTCCAGCAGGACAACTTAGCCCACTCGTGGAAGGGAAGCCTCCTAGCCCACTAGCATCCTGCCTGATGCTCTGGGGCTCTGGTCTTGTGGTTTTTATCTTCTGAAATGTTAGGGACTCTATAGAGTTTCAAACTGAGGTGATTTCCATGAAAATGAACTAGCATGGAGCCCTGGGTCATTAGTTGGTCTTTGAGTATTGCAAAGAGCATAACTCTCCTTTTTTGAAAGGAAAGCTCATGAAGAGAAAGCTGTTGTAAAGTTCTGGGTATTTATTAAGATACATGTAAAAAGGCAAAGAGACCTGCAATTTAAACTAAGCTGAGTAATTTAAGAAAATGTGCGCACAGCATACAGCTCCGTGTAGGACCTGTCCTTACTCACTAACAGCTGTGTAGGATTTGCCATTTCTTCCATGTTTTATGTGATGATCGTGGATGCGGCTCTCAGCCTGCAACTCTGATTGCTATTTAGGGACGGGGATTCTGGATCTGCTCCAGTCATGTGGAATCTATTTTGGACCCGTCATGTCACACTTGAACTCTAAAATATGCCTATCGGTGAAAGGTTCTGTTTATCTTTCTCTTTACTCAGGCTTATACAGAAAATAGAGCTTGGTCCTCACTCCAGCACACTTTTGTTTTACCCTGAAGCCCTCTTTGAATTCGCACTGGCTGCCCAGGAAACTCGTCTTTTCAGGACTTCCCGGTCTGGCGGCTGGCTTTCTCTCCTCAGGGCTGCGGTCTCAGCCTTCTGCTCGCAACTTTCCCTGCTTTTCCAATTCACTCTGCTCTCTGCACAGCTTCCGCGAGGGCGATAAGGACCACAGCTTACGCTGCGGTTCTTCTCCTTCGTGCGCAGGCGGCAGCTTGGTCCATGCAGAGGACTGGGGCTGCCTCTCCGTGGGAGAGACCCAAAGCTGAGCACCAGGAGTGACATTTGGTAGCCAGAGAAGTGTGACTGGGAGCTGGAGAGAGGAAAGAACGCAAGGAGAAAGAGGGGCAAGCTTTGCCTCGCTGCACATAAAGAAATAATCAAGTCTGGTATGAACCATCGGGGCCAAGGCAGGCCCGGGAGGCCAACTCTTTCGGGCCAAGGCAAAGTTCTGCCTCTCACTTTGAAAGATGGAAATATACAAGATGGTTTTCATATCTTCTCTAAGTTCCTGTCCATGATGTAGTTTTTCTTGCTAACTCTTTATTACAATGAAAATGTGAATTATAACCTGCAATTACAACTTTCAGTAGATTTGTTTTAAATTTAGGAGATCATTTGGAAATTCTTTTTGATACTCTCTTTCTCCTGAGTTGATTATTTTGCCTTCTTAAATGTGAGCCAGGAATATAGTTTAGATTTTCAAGCTGCTCCATTTTGAGACTTAAGTCTCATAAAACTGTCTAGCATTCATGGCCTAGAATCATTTTGCTTGGTAAAGGGAGGAAAAAGGAGAGAAGAAAAAAAAAAGAAATGTTCTTAGAGTTCTTTGGGAATGAATATCTAAGGGCCTACAATGTAGCTCAGTGATATGGTGCTTGCCTGGAAAAGCAAGGTCCTCAGTTTGATTCCTAGTCCCCCTCAAAAAAACAAAACAAAACAAAACAAACAAACAAAAAAAAAAACTAGAAATGGAAATGACTATCTAATTTTGGAGGAAGATACTGCTTTGGTCTAAAAGGCCTGAGGGTTCTCAGACTCTGCGCCTTTGAAAGAAACCCCATATATGATGTAGCATGATTGACAAGACATTTGTTGGGCATGACTGAGAGGCCCTCATTGGGCTGGGACTCCTCACCATATGGGCCTGAGTTTTGATGATGGGCTCAGGCTGTCTTTGGCGGTGCGCTCAATAGCCGAGTGTAATTTGTTAGTGACTGCGGCTAAAGTGCAATCATTTTTTAGTCACATTCACAGGAATTTGAAACTAACCACAGTCTCGGGGCACAACAGTGAGAAAACTCTTTCCAGCTGCACTACTGTGCCGGGTGACCCAGTGGCAGAGCACTCTCACAAGCTGCCCGGCTCCGCGAGCTGGACCAGTGCCATTGGAAACAGAAGTGCAACTTTATCACTTGACTTCCAGAAGAGGTTCCCAGCAGCATATGGAGACAATATACTAGACAGACCCCACCTTGAAGGAAGCATCCCTGAAAGGTGGGGCATCTGGGAAGGTGCTCCCCCAGACTGCTGGAGAGGGGAGAAGGGAAGAGGGGTGTGAGAGGGCAAGAAAAGGGGTAGACCATTGTGTGGTGTTTCCTGTACAAAAATTTCATTTGATTTCACCCTGAAAAACTGGACAACAAATGTAAACTTGAGGCTTCATTCTTGCCCATGAGAAACAGATTAAGTGCATAAGCACGCCGCGAAGCAGCACCGGCAAGACTGTTGCTCAGCCTGGCACAGCAATCACTCTCAGACCAACCCTGAGGGCTTCCAGGAACTCACTCGCAGAAGATCTCGGAGCCACTTTTGGTTGTTATTTATTGATCCCAACAGTCTGTTCAGAACCAGAGGTGTGCTTGGAACTGGAACTTTGATTTGAGCTCTTCAGTTAACAAAAAGGAGCAGCAGGCAGAAGAGGGCGTTTCGGTAGCACAGACCTGCGCCCAGCCGCAGGAGCCCCGGCAGCCCATTGGTCCCGACAGGGGCAGAGCTCCAGAAAGAAAGAGGTTATTAATTTATTAGTAAATTTTTTAGAAATAAGGTAGAAAGATGATTAGATTCTATGTGAAAACTAGTCAGCGTCCCGGATGGACTTTGGCTTTTCTAAACCTCACCAAGCCCAGAGTAGTTATTTCCCTGTAAACTGTGAACACGTGGGCCCCGCTGTTCCCAGCCTACAGCAGCAACTCAGCTAGCTCCAGCTCACAGGTCTGCTGCGTAATGTGTTTGTAAATATGCAAGAAATTGTACCGTTAAAGAACGTAAGAGCAATAACTATCTATCTATCTATCTATCTATCTATCTATCATCTATCATCTTTCTATCTATCATCTTTTTTTCTTCATGTAAGAGAAAGTTTAAAAAGCAAACCTGGGTCACAGAGTGGTGGATGTAGGAGAAACAGTGAGTCAGTTGGCTGATCTTCATTTGTTCCAGAGCTATAATTCTTTTAATATTTTAAAAAAATGTAGCTAGGTTATTTACAAGGAAATAATTAAAAGTTTTAAAAACTCAGTTACAAAAATGGTCATTGTAATACTGTATAACTGTGAATACTATAAAATTTTATAGAAGCCTGTTAAACCATCATTAATTAAATTTTGTTATATAAATGCATAATAATCAATAGACACAATGTCCTATCAAAAGAACATAAAAAACTCATTTTATATATTCAGCTGTTGGAAAGCCAGTCTACAAAATAGTGCTGTTTAGGGATTATAGATATCTTCTATTTTCTCCTTTTTGATGTTCTTTAGGTAATTTCTATTATCTCATACCTCCATAATGATAATGATTTGCTTTTGTAAAATGATAAAACAATACATACAGATTTAAAATTAAACATCATTGAATACCTTATCTTCATAAATTATTTTTATCTTATCCCAAAAGTATCTGAATAAAATATGCACATAATCATGTAACTAGTTTTAAAGATGAACATGTAGTTATTAGGCTAAATGAAAACAAAATGATATAAAATATAGGTCATAACTTTTAAAATTATTAAAACTTGGCATAGATCTTTTTTTGAACTTACATAATCCTGCACAAGAATATGCCAAATATTTCACTGTGAACCAGAGAGGTATGTATCTCTGTTTAGAAAGGCGCAATGCTCATTGGAAACTAAAAATATCTTCATTTATGAATTCCTCTAACATAGAGTCAGCATCAGATTCCTAACATCTTCCAGTAGATTCTAGGCCAACTGTCCCGGAACTAGCTCTTCTATGTACATGGCTACCTGTTGAACAGCTCCCAGGGACACTGTACACATCATGTTCTGCGTGAATGTGTCACACTGTGTTGTCATACTTCAGGACCTTGTGGACTGGGCACACTAATCAAACAGAGGCCACCAAGTGGAATTTAGGAAAATATTTCTAAAGAGGTGCAATGACATTATGCTCTCTAGTGAGCTAGATTAGTCTGGGATTAAGATGATGAATCATGGGTTGGAAAATTTTTCCTTAATATTCTCTTTCTGGACTGCTCCTTGGGCATGTGTCACGTCCTCTGCATCATTCGCAATAGGAGGTAAACTTAGAGATGATTCCTGCACTCGGCACGCTCTCTTCTGTGTTGAAGATCAAGGCAGCATTCTGTCAGTGTTTGATTCTGTTCCTCTGGATACAATTCATTGCATGGAAAGTGAGATGACATGCTGTCAGAAATCTTTAGTCTTTTCCTCTAAAAAGACAAAACTATGCTGAGAGAAATAACAAAAGATGCAAATAAATGGAAATACATGCCATGGTTACGTATTGATCAATATTTCCTACAGCAAATTATGGAAAAAAAACAAAAAATAAAATATTGATTCTTTCAAAAATGTAGTTAATAGCAGCATAGTGTTTACTTGAACTTTGGTAAGAGAGCAATTTTTAAGTTTTATTTTTATTAGTACATGTCGGCAGTACACAATCACTACATTCATTGTGGGTAGTTGGTGCATCTACACCAGGACTCTTAATTTAGGCAACTTTTCTTCTATGAATTCATATTAAGAATTTCCTAGAAAATGTTAAACTATGAACAGTCATATTCCCTGAGGTAGGCAAAGAATGCCCTGCCTAGCTTGTGGAAGTTTAAAGACAGAAATCACAAGTAGGAAACTAAGCAGCGTACTACTTCTACATGAGGTGCAGACCCAGGGAGACTGGGTTGTGAATTCTGCACACTACACCTGGGCAGCACAGGTGGCCAAAAGTCCTAGCTCCCTAAACCTCAGCCACCGCAACTCTGAAGTGGATGGTGACGCCTAGGTGAAAGGACTAATGTGCATACCTTAAGCACACCCAGAGTTCTTGAAAAGTTGAAGCAATAGCATAGCTTCATGGGGTTCGTGGGAAAGTGAGCGGGAAGGAACAAGCAGTCCTGTGCCCTGTATCAGCCCAGCTCCTTATTTGTTCACTACTGTGATAGTTACCAATATGTGTGTTGTCATATGTTGTGACTCCCAGAAAGGTCTTAAAAGGTCATGACAAAATGGGCTGGGCAGCGATTGGCATAGCCTGAGGTCAGATAGAGAAGTGCCAGCCAGCTCTACACACTGTTACAATGCTTGCTGTCTCCATGGCCCTGGGCCTCTTCCTTGTCTGCCCCCCTGGGTTGCAAGACTAAATCTACTCTGTCAAAAAATAAAACCCTTTCTTGGTAAGCTACTTCTGTGTACAGAGCCATCCCATTCTAAATTGCATTGCTTGACAAAGAGCATCAAAGCCCTCTAAGTTATTTTTAAAATGCAAAGAAAAATTTGGATTTCAGATTAGACTGAACTGGCTCACTCTCAGAGGAGCGCATGATTTCCCAGGGTTCCTTGGGGGCTTCATTGAAGTAGATTTGGAGGGAAAGGCAACATGATTGACAAGGGCAGGTGATGGGAGCTCAGGGATCCTGCTGAGGGAGCTTGCTTAGGATTCCAAATTAAAGTCAGCCACAGCCCCATGCTGGCTTTGCTGTCCCAGTGCAGACGCTGAGTCAATTCTCTGCTAAGATGTACAGATTAGGAGACACAAAGGTTGAAGGTCTCGGTGCATCCTCTGTCTTTCTGAAATAAGCAGGTGTAATTGCAATAATGAGGAAATTAACTTGGAGCTGACATGAAGCTTGCAAAAGCATTTCCAAAGCATTATGCTTCCATGTGGTCGTTACCAGGGTTCTTGTAGTACATGATTTCATTCAAAGTGCATTTTTTAATCCCTCTATTCTCCTTCAAAGCCTTGAATTAGGGATTCTCACCTAGAACAAAAGTTGAGGTATATTGGGTGATGATTTTATTTTTCTATTACCTTAAGTCTGCTAAGTTTTGTATTATGTATTGCTGTGCTAGTTTCACAAAGCTGAGGTTTTTCAGATATCAATTCATCAGATCCAAAAGAGAAAGTGATACATGCATAATTTGGGTCAAAGATTTATGCACAGAAAGCCATAGGTACCAGGAGATTAATATGTTATTAAAGAATCACAATAATCCAAGATAGACTAAGATTAATTTTATAATGAGCTCTTGGTTTTGAACTTTATACACAGTAAGCATTGTAGAAATGTTCACATTTATTAGTGAATTTACATACAATAAAACATGGATGATGAATACAAAATCATTTCCTGAGTGTGCACTCTGAGACGTGCTCTTGTGACAACAAATATTTGTATTCAAACAAGGAATAAGAGAGTCTATGAAATGAATGCATTGGGATTGGATAAATTTATTCCACTATCTTGAGAAAAATGAGTTTAGCTCTAATGCAGAGATGTTGATTGGCTATCATGATATTAAATGCCTGTTTCATGGAACAGACTGTGTGCGCATTATACTGAGGTTGTCAGAGGCCATACTTCTGTAGCTCTTTTGCCACATTTTTGTGATTCTTTGCTTACCTGTCCTGGACATAACAAATCTCCCTTCTCAAATGTATTCTGATATGTTTGAGATCCTAGTTGAGCCAGAACTGAGGTTTATGTTTTCTCCTGATAAACAAAATTGAGTGTCACTTTTCTTACCTCTGTTATACACCCCAACCATCTGCTTCCACTCCCAAATATATATGGGACTCAAAGATGAGAATGCAGGAATAAAATCTGGGGGGCCCTGACTTAACATGGTGTAACTTGGCAGCATTTTAACTTAGCAATGAGGCACAGTGATACGCATTAGAAGTCACACTTCAAAGTTGGAATTTTCCTCTTTGCCCAGCCAGCGATTCGCAGCACGTCACTTCTTTCTGCTGTGGCTGTGGCCGTGAGACCCAGCTGCCATGTAGGCAGGAGATGACTGTGGGAAATGAGGCCTGGGCAGGACTGTGTCACTAAGTCCCGATGTGTGGTAGATTAGGCGTGCCACATGGATTTTTGATCTAGGATAGTTTCAACATATGGAGTTTATTGGTGTGTAATCCTACCCTAAGACAAGGAGCATCTGCGTGAGACATCCTCTTTAGCGCAGATGAAGAGGAGAGTCGCTGGGAGAGCTCATACAAGCAGTGAACGTCTAAAAGTAGCACCTCGGCATGAGCCTGCTAGCAGGTAGCGCTGCCTTTACTCCCTTTCCAGTAAACTTCAGGCTTGGTGAATGTACATAACTCTCAGACACGGATTCCCAGAGGTGAGGACCTGCGCAGTCCCCCCAGGAGTGAGGACAACAGGAAGCACAGGCCCTGCTGTCCAGCGTCAGTGGTCCCTGGAGCCAGCAGCAGAAGAGAGAGGAGGCCAGGCACGTGGCGCCAAAGCAGCTGTGCAGCTGTGCCGGCAGGGTGAGAGATCTGCGCCATCCGCGAGGGTCCTCCATGGGCTTCCAGGGACATTCACAAAATGGTATGGGGACTTCGCAAGATCTCTTCTAGGAGCTGGATGTTTTCACTGTCTGAAATAATGTTTAACTTTCTCTTTGCATCAACATGGATAATTCTCAAAAAACAAAATGTTGAGTGAAAAAAAGCAGATTGCAAAAGGATAAGTACAATATGCCGCCACTTATATATATGTTTTAAAATACATGAAACATTGGAATATAGCTTTTTGGGTGCATATAGATGTATATGGTAGCAGTGTTCTCTAAAACCACAGGAAGGGAAGAATGCAAGTGGGAAGGAAGTTACCTTGAGGTCACCTCTGCCTGTGAGCATCTGTACAGGGACATACTGTGTTTCAACTCTATAGGCTTCATTTTCCCCAAAACAGCACCTCTGAAGCAGATAGGTACAGTGTCAGTCCTCCTTACATGCAGAGAATGGGTTCTCTCTTTTCTTTGTAAACCAGGGTCTTGCTTGTTGGTATTAAAGCACCTCCTTTCATAGCCTGATGAGGTCTGGGGCCTTTGGACTTCACTCATACCTTGAGGACTGTTAAGGAGAAGGATTCGAGTCACCCTGGGGGTGTACATTCTGTGAGAACTAGGCACGAGGAAAGTGTCAGCTTTACAGTTTATCTAGGTTTGAATTACTTGCACACAAAAATTATCTTGAATTGTTTTAAAGGTAGAAATGCAGTACTCATTACCCATGCTCAGCTAGAGCAAAACTGCACATGATGTTCAAGCGCTCAGAGCTTTATCCTTGGGATGAGACCAAGCATAAAAGTGTTCAGATTCCAGAAATGAAAATGCATAGAAATATTCTGATTGAGAGAAAAAGTAACTTTGGCTGGAAATCCCTATGACATTTTAAGTTTCGTCTGCCTAAAAAAGAATGCAGGGAACTATCACTCCATTTCAGACCACACCGTTGGCCTCTGTGCAGGATTACCATCTCTCACACACAAGTTGTGGTCTTGATTTCTTTTGCACCAAATAAATAAATAAATCAGGGAATGAATCTTAAATAGATGATTGCCTGTTGTCAGAGAAAGGACAAATGTTTTCAATATTTTATTTTTAGTATTCTTCTTGTTCTTCTTTAAGCATTGTAGAGGGTAGAAAACAGATAGACTAGCCATATTTTTATTTTAAAAAATGGGGTGAAAATTTGTGAGATAAGAAAGAGATGGAACCAAGCTTTATATTCCAACAGATGGGACTGGAAGTTAAATGAAAAGTGACTGCAAATATTTTGGGGAAAAATTGTAGTTCATTGTTATGTGTGTGCATATGTGCATTTTGGGGTGGTGGGTGTGCCAAGACCAAATATTTGGCCTATGCCAACAGGACTGCAGAAGGCATCCCAGGGTCCTAAAATAAGTCAGGCATTGCTCCAGATCCTGTCTATCCCTTCAATTGCATACCTTTTCTCTGCTTCCCTTATTCTTTATAAACCTGTTTCTTGCTTTCCCCTTCACCTTCTAAAATGTTTGCTGCACTGGAAACCTCCTGTTTTATCTATATCACACACAGACACACACACAGACACAGACACAGACACA
>NDGN011382734.1:0-34480 GCA_002564285.1 Tympanoctomys barrerae | reverse complement strand
AAAATATTTTAAGTAGTACACATGTGCCTCCTTCTTTTATTTAGCCTTAACTCCCTGACCTTTCTCAGGATCTACTTTAATATAGTTACAATATATTCTTGGTACGGTGTGGTGAAAACATTTCTGGCTACAGTGGTTCAGTAAGGCAGAGAATGCAGCAAGTCTAAGAGTAGTGCTTCTCCCCAGCCAAGGAAAAGGCATTCATGTGGACATTTTTCACATGACAAAGGAACAAAATCTGGAAGGAAGGTTCACGTTATAGATGCACCTATGAAAATGTTCATAACAAAGTTAACTCTTTGCAGAATGTGTTGAAGGTGTTACAATTTTATAATGACTACTGCAGGAAGAAAAAGCATTAGTGCTTGTTCGTGACTATGCTAAAGCTCAATCCATGTTTTAACAGAAGAACCCAGTATACATACATTGCAATAAGTCAACACTATGGTATTAGTAGGGAGAGTAGTTTAATGTACCTGTATGAAAATAAAAGGAATAAGGGGGAAAAAGGTAAGGCATTTCATAGTTCAAAATGATTATGCTTTTCAAAGCATAATTTTTTAACTATAATTTTTAAAAGCACACTTTACATTGCAAAAGCTGAACTTTTAGGTTTAGCAACATTTATTAATTAACTACTGTTTTGAAAGTGTTCATTTATAATTTATAAAAGTCATTTATCAAATTAAAGGTACTGCTTTTGATTCTTTTTAATTTTCATTAATAACACTAGGCAATTTGCAGATGTATTTATATATTGAACATTAAAGAAAATAAATATAAGTAGAAATATTTTTTTCCTCAGAATTATTTTTAGGAAACCCTGAATCCCTTTACTTTTTATTGTACTCGGTGACCAAAGCCTTCAATGTATCTTCCCACAAGTGTTTGAAATGCAAGGATTTACCAGCATTTATAAGAAATGAAACAATGTTCCATCATATGGCATGCTTCATTACACTAAAAAAGCATTACATATTTTACATCAAAATATATGTGTGCCAATGTGCCATGAAAATGTCATTTATAAACATAGAAATATTGAGCATAATAAACTTATAACTAAATATATATCATTAAAATTGGAATATGACAATGTTACCATATTCTGTTCAATCACAGAGTAGTAAAAAGAATTTTAAAAATCCTCCTCAGAATTGAGGTAAAACATAGTGATCAGTCTGATTTTGATTTCTTATCTGGACAATCTCAGCCAAGCTTGTGTTTTATTTAATTATTTATAGTCTTTAAAGAATTGTAAGCTGTAGATTAAACATCCTTTATAAGTCATATAATTTTCACCAGATCATGTTAGCTTCAGATTTGTTTATCCATTTTTATTTATTTGCTAAACTAACTCTAAAATGACACTAACTTCCTAAAGAAGGATCTACAGTATAGGAAGGAATGTTCATAATAGCTTGTCAGAGAAAAAATGGGAATAAAGAGTGCCATTTACATTCTTATGTGTGCCTGCAAATTCTAAATGGAGTTGATGGCGTGCAATAGTGATATAATTCATGAATATTTCATAAACACAAAAAGGACTCGAGACTAAGTATTACAAGATATAGAGTGCAAAATTCTATCAATTTTCCCGAACTCACTGACAAATTCCTTTTCTAAAGTGCAAGTCTATTTTAAGAGTCTTTTAGAGTTCTTAGTTTCATGAAATGTGAGATTCACGGAAATACATGATTCTTTAAGAAAAGAACCTGAATAGAACCACTTATAATTCTCTTTTTGGCACATCTACCTAGAATGGCTCCTTGTACTTACTCCTCAAAAAATGTTCTTACATTAATTGTATTGCAGCTCCATTGTTTAGAACCTGTGCTACTGGCACACTCGGACCTTGGACAGGTGACTAGCTTCCCCGCTGAGGAGGGCAGACCTCTTCAGGGATAGTGTGTACCTCTAGGCCATGTGGTCACTTGGGCTATCATTAAATTAGCATTGCGATTAGGTTGGGTACTGAAGATTAGATAATTAACACCATTTTTGCAAAGAAGGGAAACTAAGAACAGAAGGAAGGCAAGGTCTATAGCACATTGTAAGCGACACTTTAATAAATGGATTGTTCCTCAAAAGTCTGATATATAAAGAAAAGTGAAAACTCAGTGTCCTTTTTGCTAGACAGACATCTTTGCCATTTCTGTCTGAAAAAAATAATAGAAGCTGCGAGGGCAATTACTGAGGAATCTTTTCATTCAGATAACAATAACATAAAGAGTATTTAGGCCATTGCCTGGGGTTGGACTTTATGTCTTTTCTACTACTGTGATCATGTATCTGTTTAGTTGTTCCCCCAAATTCTGAAAAGAGTGTTCAACAGATTTCTCTGCTAGGAGAGAAAAAGCAGGAGTTTGATCTCAAAGAAGCTATTTAAACTCTTTGTGTTTCAAATCTTCAGGATAGAGACCCTATGCTTTGATTCATTTATACAGAGTGAATAATTATGCACTGTCCTCTAAAGCAAAGGATTCTTAAAGTGATCTAATGATATCCAAGTACGGTGCAATGAATGCAAAGCCAAGAAATCCCAGCTTTATAAATCCAACTCATTAGATACATCAGCTATTTGTACAGCTAGCCATAAGGAAAAGCTGATTAATAATGACAAATAGGAAGCACCCCATTTTTATATCATAATTACACATTCTTCCTTCTTTGAAAAATGATTTTCTTAGAAATATAACATTTTAGGGGCCAGGAAGATAGCTCAGTAGAACTTTGTCTGAGTTCAATCCCCGGTTCCTCCAAAAAACAGAAATATAACATTTTATTCACTCAATAGGTACATTTTTAAAAACTATATTAATTAATTTGTAACTTTTGTCAGACTTGTCAGGCCAGAAATTTGCTCCCACTTTTCTCTCTCTGGGAAGTTGAACCCGCTAGAGGTACTGCTGCTAAACCCCCCAGAAATCATAGTTACAATGGAGGGCCTTTACATTTCATGCATTATACTGTGCTGTTTTCTTTGAGTAATCACAATGCCACCACTTTATCAACGATTTAAGTTATGGACAAAATACATGTTTTGGTGGACTTAGTGTGTCATGAACTCTGCCACAGGGTGTGTGTGTGTGTGTGTGCGCGCGCGCGCATGTGTGTGTATTCCAAGCTTTAAAAATATTGTTATAATATTACTCTACTTTGAGATATGTGGAAACAAAGTTTTAAGAAATTTAATTTTTCAGAGTCAAACATTATTACATTTTGTGGTTAAAATTTGATTTACAGTCTATGTAATGTGAAATCTCTATTTTTAACTGGTAAACTACACAGTTATATAATTATTTATTATGTATTGGGCTATTTGAAAATTATATATTCTAAGTAATAAGTTTAGGTAATTTATTAGAGATATTATAGAGGGATTACTATATAGAAACACTGTATGGTGGGTAATTTTTAGAACTATTTCAGTATACCCCTGTAAAGTCTTGGTATTCTGAAAATTTAAACTTACAGAAGTTTGAATTGTCTTATTGGAAGCTGAAAGTAAAGCTTTGTTTACAAATAAGAGTAATTGGGAACTTTCAGAGGACTGCCAGAACACATACTCTGTGTTTTCATCAAATAGGTGCTAAAAGTTGCTGTCAACACAAAACTAATTGCTGCCTCAAGTGGGGCGTGCTGCCTGGTCCTGCGGCCACACTGGTCCATCTGTTGAGCTCTCGCCTTAAGAACAATGCTGGAACTGGCATCCAACTTGGGTGTTGGCCAATGGTCAACTAACAATCTGGAACCTACTTGGACTAGGAAGTGCCTTGAAGTCCAGGATGCTTTGCAGTTCATTAACCGGCAGCTCTTCTGTCATGTGTGGGCAGAGCCAAGAGAAGGTGCCAATTTTCAAAGCAAAAGGATCTGTCTGAGGGCCACCTGTCATTGGCACTAGGTCTTCCTACACATGGGAACCACTCGGTGCAGATTTTCCATCAAAGCATGGCATGTTGAAGCACTGTTCAATTAGGCTGAGGTGCAGACTAGGGCAAATTTTGCCTTATCCAAAACCGTGCGAAGAGACAGGTTTCTGAAGAAGTCACCATATAACATAGTTGAATGGATGCTTACCAGTTGTGACCCTCTCCTTTGTTTGTAGGTTCTTACCTTAACTGTACACAAAGTCTAAAAGAGAAAAAGCTACACAATTAAATATATTAGTAAATCCTCATGTAAATAAGACAATTGTGATTAGATTCAATGTAAATAATGTTTAATAACCCAGGGCTTGTTCAAGAAGTATATCTGACTGATATTTGTTATTTTTTGATAGTTGAATTATGATGCTGTGACAAAAGATCAGCCAATTTTTAGGAGTTGTGTTCTTTTTCCAGATATTCCATAACTCATGATGTTCTTTTAGGCATTTCACATATCCAGTTAGAATGCCAGAATTACCACCCAGATAAGTTGGGTGGCTTGTGTGGTATCTATAAATTTATAAATGATATAAATCCATAGCAATGAGCCAAAATAAGTGAAGAAACATAGCAATATGTTTTTCCAAACAGGAGAAAATGAAAAACAAAATTGAAATATATAACCTTAAATAAGAAAGCTAAAATTACCCATAAACACATTTTATGAAAACCATTAGTTTTTTATATTGTACATATATTTCTCTAAATTTATGGATGTGGCTAGGCATTTTTAAAATTCAGTATTGGTCTTCACCATGAATGTTCCATTGGCTTTTCCTGAAAAACCTCAGTACTCATTCAAAACATTGTTTTCATTACATTTTCTTTCTCAAAAAGAGCATTAATAAATGATATTAACGTGGACTTTACACATATCCGACTAAAAATTTTGTATTACTCTATTATCTTAAGAATAAGTATGTGATACAAATGTAATTATTACCTGTGCAAGTGTGACAACGGGTACACAAAGAGCATAAGCGTGCCAGAGTCACCCGAGGCAGACCTGCGCTGTCAGAAGCGTAATCTGCAACCTGACCACTGGTTAAAAGTAGAAGTTGGTAACATGTTCCATTTTTGCTTCAGACTGAAGATTAGGAAGGGACAGTCTAATACTTGCCTAGAAGCACTTTATAATTGCAAAACACATTTGAGTAATACAATGTGTATTAAATATTTTATATTTTTCCTATGACAGTGAATTATCATAAAAAACATAAATCCATTGTCTTTCAAAAAATAATGTCAAATATATTGCTTTTATGTTATTATTACTTGCACATTTAATGAATCTCTACTTTTTTTAATAAGATATTTTAACCTAACACATTCTTATTTTTTTCCTAATATATTAGGGGAAAAAATACCAGAAGTCAAATACATGCTTGTTGGAAAATGTCAAGTAATACAAGTATATAAATCTAAGACATGAGGGCCGGCAACATAGCTCTGCAGATTAAAGCTCCTTTGTGCGCAGACACAGGTGCCCTGTTCTATCCCAGTGTGCACTGCCGGCCCCACGCCTGGCGCGCGCTGAGACAGTGACTGAGCCTGGGCGAGGTGGTGCACGCCTGTAATCCCAGTCCTTGGAAGGCTGAACACAGGTGGGTCACTACATGTCCAATGTTGTAGTGAGACCCTGTAGACCCTGTACTAAATTTAAAAAAAAATAAAAAATAGAAAAAATAGATCTAAGACATGAAGTCTTTTAGTATATAAAGTTTTAGTATATGAAATTTTTGCTTATATTTTCATCTTTGCCTAACATATTGCTTGGAATATTGTTTACTATTTTACCATGTTTTCTTGATGATATCTGATTGAAACAGTGTCATAGGCAGTTAGCAACTGATAGGAAGGACTGAGTTACTGAGATCTAAATTTTGTATTTCCTGGCATGCAGATATGTATATCAAAGAATCAAAACGTATTTTGGCACCAAGTATGACAGTATATAATGTATGTATAATATATGTTAGTGTCTCACATACAATGTATGTATAATATGTTAGTGTCTCATATAATGTATGTATAATATATGTTAGTGTCCCATGGAGTTATAACTGTGAAAGTAGAGACAGGATGAGAAATACCTTGGGTCAGTACCATAAAAACTTGTCAGTACAGAAATTCTGCGCTTTTGATTTATTTTCATTTTACAAACAAAAATATGATGACACCTTTAGCTCATCTGCATTAATTGAGTAGACAGTTGGAGCGTCCAGGACATAGCTAGTGGGGAGTCTATTTTCTTGTAGTTCAAACAGTAAAATGGTACTTACTATGAAAAAAATGTTTGGTGACAATATGTGTTGGTTAGCTTTCTGTCACTATACCTGAAAAAACCTCCTTAACTGAGGTGGTATTTGTTCTGGGCTCACCATTTCAGAGATTTCGGTGCATGGCTGCGTGGACCTATCATTTAGGCACAAGGTTGGATTATGGCAAGATTATTTCTGCACTTGGTAGATCAGAGCATAACAGCTGCCAGGAGCCAGAGTAAGGCAAGGTCCAAGTAGAAAATATATCTTTCAAAGGCATACCTCCAGCGAGCCACCTCTTCAGACAGGCTCATCCTTCTGAAATTTCTACCACTTCCAATGAGTGCCACCACTGTGGGTCCATGTCTCCAAGACACACACATTGGGATGGCATTTCAGCTCCAAACCGTAGCACAACCATAAACATTCTACTGCTTCTCTAACAGCTCTTCTAAATATTTGTACAACCAATAACAGTGCCAAAAACTTAAATCAAGTCTCCTATGTTTAAGAGATTACGTAAAGAAAAAGAAGATAGCTATATCTTTGTTATGAGCTTAATTTTAGGAAAATGCCAGTTTCTTCAGGAATAATAAAAGTCTTCAGTATAGGCAAATAAAATGCTATATTTAAAGAATTGCTTTAAAAGTAAGCAAAAATATTCAACAAACATTCCCATGTATTGGTATTTCAACAAATTAAAAAAAGTCTGATCTCAAGGACTATACGAAGGTCCTTAACATAGTTATGTCATGGAATGGGGCAAAGCACAGGATGCTGCAATATGCAAAACTTTTTGGAGTTTCAGGAAAATGAAGCAAGATTTTATGCCTATAAACTCTAGAGACTGGTCTGAAACAGGATGGATTTCCATAAGTGGAGCTGTTTTAAGAGAAGGAGGCAGAATGAAAGAGCTGTGGAAAGTAGAGTCCAGGCTCATCGTTCTTTGCTGAGAGAAGAGAGGAGTGCCACTTAAAGCCAAAATAGGTTAGATGGGGCTGTAGACTGAAAGCCTTTAATTCCAAGTGAAGTGTTTACTCTGAACAATTGAAACGGGGAGTCACGGGAGCACAGTTAATAGAAAGGTATCTGTGTGTGCATTAAAAAGAAAATGTTTCTTACATGTCTATGAATGTAGGTTGGAGTAGAGGGCTTTTGTAGGTAGGTGTGCTTGCTAGTTATGCCTGTTTGAAAAATACTTATATTGAGATATTTTCTTTAAATAGACAAACATGGAGAATAATACCAAAAAAAGTAAACAATTTTATTCGATTGGAAATTGTTTGAATTTTGTGTCTCAAAGCAACATTAAAATAATACCAAAGTTTATAATTTAGATAGCTGAGTAAACTGTGTTCTTATAAATATATTCAAAAGATATACTGCTTCATCATTTTTAATGTAACTGTAAGGGCTGGCTAGATAGGTCAGCAGAATAAGCACCTGCTTAGACAAGCATGGGGACCAGGATTCGATTCCTGGCACCATATGCCACACTGCCCCTGCCTCCAGGCATGCTGAGCTGGTCACCAAGTCTGGGCATGGTGGCACATGGCTGTAATCCCAGCACTGGGGAGGCTGAAAACAGGAGGATCACTGAGTCCAAGGTGTATAGTGAGACTCTGAATCAAATACATATATATTATATTATATTATATTATATTATATTATATTATATTATATTACTGTATCCAGGATAGAACTGATTGTAATAATCAAAAAATACTTTTTCTCTTAGTTAAAAAGGAAAAAAATAGGAGCAATCTATTATTTGCCGTATGTGGTAAGATGAATTTTATTTTAAGTATGTTAAAATATTAATAATGTGCACATGAAATTGCATTAACTATTAACTAATCTGTACAAGTGCTTTCCATAGAAGGCACTCACACTCACTCTTTAGAGTTGCCTCATAAACAAAAGCTTTTATTACCTCTGTTTCACAAATCAAGACTCTGAGGGGCAAGTTGAGAGTCTTGAGCACAAACACGCAGCTGCAAAGCCCAGCCTCTTAATGACTATGTGTAATAATTCACATCTAATAAAACCTATCTTTAAAAAAAATAATAACAAAGACTCATAAGTTTTGATGGTCCTCTGGTTTTGTGCCAGGCAGTTCCATAATTTAAATTGTTGTATTTAAATAGCCTTGAAGTATGAATACTCTTTTTTAGCAGAGGAAGAAATTAACACTTAGCGATGAGAAAGAGTAAGTTCAAGGTCATGCGACCACCAGTGGCAAAGATAAAAGCCTAGGTGTCTCTGAGCTTAGGACCCGGGGCTCGGCTTTTCTTCCACTTGGGTTTGTGAACTCTCCTCCTTGTACCTTTTGCTCAGCAGCCACTAACTCTCCCCTCTTAATCTCCAGCTACTGAGAATGTAGTGTAGAAACTGTGTTTATCAAAGTTTTCAGCTTCTTTTGCTATATTTCCTGCTGGCCCCAAATAGCCATCCTTATGTCTGGTGTGTGGTACTAGCTATCATACATCAGCACTGAGTGTTTTTCAGTTGGGGGCGATTTTGATCTTCCTGTTCCTGAGGGACATTAGATATTGTCTGAAGGTAGATTTTGTTGGGCATTCAGCTCATGTAGTGGGTAGAGGCTTGGAATGTTGCCAAATGTCCTCTTATACACGCAACAGCTCTCCTAGTAAAAGTAATCTGATGCAACATGCTAATGATACTGAGATTGAGAAAACCTGATTTAGTAGAAAAGAGTATTGTTTGATTAAATGCTATTTTATATGATTTTCACTTTTTAAATCATGAGATCGAATAGTAGAATATAATTCAATAGAGCATATTTCAAAGATAACAGCCTTTCTTTGTTGCTTTAGATGTGAAAGTTCCATGAAGTGAGACTTACTAATTATACCCTTACTGGCTTTGACAAAACATGTCACCATTAAACACATAAAGAAGGCCTTTTAAATAATGACTTGAGATGATGTACAATTTTGCATGTTTTATAGAAAATATACATCCGGGACTTTTTCTTTATATTCCTTGCTCATTACATAGTTGCTGAATTGATGAAACTAGTCAAGTTTAAACCCTTTCTAAGTGTCTAAACCTTCATTTTCAATTAGGTGTACACATGCACAAGTAATGTGCTGTCTTTAATATTCACAATTGCCTCTATAACGATGTGTTAAAATTCTAACTTGTTCCATAATCCTATTTCGTGAGAAAGTTTCATATGGGCAAAAAGAGGAGAGAGCCTTTTCAGTCTGCCAGCACGTAGTCGAGGCCAAGTATCCCTCTGACATTTGGAGACTTCTTAGAGTTTGCCCAGCAACAACAGACACGCCACTTCTATAGTAAACAACCAAACATGTAAGCCCTTCTCGCACAAGTTTGTTGCAGTCGAAGTGAGTGCAAGAATGGGGTTAGCCTTTCAAAAAAGTAGTCACTTCTGTGAGCTCTGTGGATTGCTATGGACTTAGTCGTGAAGTCCGTTTCTTCCAGGACTTAGAGCTGATATTAATTATTCTCCAGACACACGACTATGAAATATTTCCACTTCTCCCAATCTGATATTGAAGTTTCTAATCTTATTATGTAATCACATTATTTTGAAAGAATGCAAGCCAGTAAGATAATTGTTTCTAAATGGGGGGGATAATTGAACCTGCTTCCCTCCTGGACTTCATTTGTTCCAACGTGCTCTCCATAATTGTTATATATTTGCATTTTTACCATAAAATTTTGCACACTCTGGTAAAGTGAGTACTATTATTTATCCTATTAATTATATTAATGATGAACAGATCCTAGATTTCATTCGAATGCTGATTCAAATCCCTTCTTTCAAATACTGGATGATGCTAAATTCAATAAAATCAGATTGTTTTTGCTTTATTTTGTTATTTTGTTTAATTTTCATGAGAAAGGGTAACTGTTTCTTTCCAAATCACATTTGTGTTAAGTAACTGCCTAGTCTCAGACAGTGGGATTGTTTGGAATGTCTGGGATGCTAACACCTCTTAGGGCTCCACCCTAAGACACTGCCCTGTAGACAAACAACAAAACCTCACAAAAAAGCCAAATTTCCACTAAGGCCTGGAAAAGAAATATGTGAGAAAGTTGAATAAGAAGGACACTTTGCAAATTAGGGGGCAGAATGGGTGATTTAGGAATCATACCAAAAACTTTGTAGAAGTAGTCAGAAATATTTTGAGAGAGATTTTATTAGATGAGATAAAAGACATGATAGAGAAGGAGATGGCACAAAATGGCACCAAATGACAGGAAAAGAATGGAAATTTGAGTGGTGACCAAGTACAACAGACTGCAGATTTCACTCCTGGTCACAAATTTGCCAAGAGAATGAATCTATGGAGGAGTTCTGTGAGTCCACCGGAGGAGTGGAAGACGGGAGAGATGGGACAGTCAGAAGTCAGCCACAGCCCACGCTGGTGAAAACTTTAGGGAGTGGAGTGTGCTATGACCTCTCTAAAATAACCCATCTGGAAGTTGGTTTATTCCCAGGCTCCAGGCAAAGGCTCCAGGGCCCAGTAGTCAGGACAGAGAATCCTGACAGGGATCCAAGGCCTTTTCTTTTGGGCGCAGAAATCCTGAGGATGAATCAAAAGCCTAACCTCTCAGTTTGTTAAGACAACTGTTGCTATTCTAATAAGATAATTTTCTCTGTACTTTTTATTTTTATTTTTTGTGCATGTTTATAGAATGTGATATTTCCCTTCATCTCAAGGCATATGTACTTTATAAATGTATTTTGTTGTTTGTTTTTGCTTAGCTGTTTAGTTTTAAACTGCCATGCAAAGTCACCTGTGGTAAGGGACAGCTGCTGTCTCAGCGCCATCTCTCTCCTCCTATGCATACACATGATAAAGTTTAATTTGTAAGCTGGGATCAGTAAGAGATTAACAATATTAATGAAGAATAAATTGCACTATAGTAATACATGACAATAAAACAATGTGAATTTGGCTGCAGAGGAGATTGAAGACAAATAATATTTTTGACCAATGCTGACTATAAGTGAAATTGCAGGGAATGGAACCATGCACCAAGGGAAAGAACTGCATTGGGGGTTTGCTTTTGTCGGTGGGTGAGGCCAACAGGGAGAAAATCATCTAATCCTGGGACACAGAATTGTGAACACAGGTAGTGTTTATGTAAAGCCAGGAATGGCTAAAGTACTGTTTGGGTAGGTAAGACTAGGGTAGAAACAGTTATGTTTCATATTTCAGCAGGGTTTGGTAGTGTTCACAGGGCAGAACGGCAAGGTCTCTTTGGAGACAGACTTGTCTCTTCCTCGTTCTCTACAAGGCGAACTTCCTACAACTGTCATTTCATTTCCTCTTCTGGTAGATGTTATGGCAATTACTGCTTTTTTTAAATTAAAGATATCTATCCTTCATACTTCTGTTAGGAGCTATGTTCAAAATTGCTGGTGCCCTGATTCCTGAATGAATAGGTAAAGATTCACTCAAACAAACAATAGCCTGCATTATAACTGTAGACAAAAAAGGAATATAACTTAATATATAGCCAGAAAATTAGAGAACCACAGCTCATTTGGGAGTACCAGCCTTCCAATGGGACCTAAGAGTTGACCTTAAGATGTATCTTAGCTATTAAAGATGAAGAACATATTGTATAGAATTTAGATCATTAGCAGTGCTAATATGAGTTTTCCTTTGTTTTATTTGTTGTATGTTTTTATTAGTTCATGTTTGCAAGATGCAATATGTACATTCCATGTGTGGAAGGGGTATGTGTGTGTAACACACTTCGTTCCTTTTCTCGTTTCCTTCCTTCACACTTGCCCTCCTTCCATCTCCTCATCCTCTTCCCACTTAAAAAATGTCTACCTCCTGACTTGCTATTATATTTTATTTTGCTCTTTATTTATTGTTTGGATTTTTCTTATCATATTTCATGCCCTATTTAAGCTGGCACAACTTGACTTAACACCATGGTCTCAAGTTGCATCCATTTTTCTCCAAATTACTTAAGTTCATCTTCCTTTTTGGCAGAATAGTACTCCGTTGCGTGTAAATGTCATATCTTCTTTATCCGTTCATCTGTGGATGGACATATGGGCTGCTCCTAAGACTTAGCTATTATGAATTGTGCCACTATAAGAAATAAAAACTTCAAGTATTGTCCAGGAAAGAGTTTGGTTTGAAAAATTGTTATCAGAGAGAAGGTTTCTGAAAAATTAAGCAACTTTCTCTGTCTTTGGTTTTCAAATGTAAAAGAGGCACTAGTTTAACTTGCTTAAGGAAGATTTATGTCCTATAGATAAGTATCTTGACAATACTGGTATGTTATTAAGACACCTCTCTTTGAGCAAGTTCTAAGCACTATGACTGAGTTCCACATGGTTCTATCTCTGTATCCCTAGCCCAGCACAGTAATACGTGGTCGATGCCTGTATTTTATAACCAATAAATGATTTAATAACAATAATAAATGATTATATTCTAAAAATCTTTGTATTGAAAGTAGAGCAAGAGACTGTGTAGTTTTTATAAAAGCCTTACTGTGAAATTTTCATTAAATTATGAAATTTTAGGAAGCTTATATTACATACTTTGATTTTCTGAAGAAGTTTAAAAGGAATGTCCTGATCTTCAACTATTAGAATTCAGAGGAGGTAACTTTAAAATTGAAATCAAACCTTTTAAGTCTCCTTCAATGTACAGGAACATTTCCTTGCATAGACACTAAATGTTTCTTGGTTCAATACACACTTCTTTCTGTTGGCCAACCTAATACTTAATAAAACAGATGTATAATAAATTTAAGTGCTAATGCAAAACATTTGTTCCAGTCCTGGAGGCAGATTCCAGCTCGTAAGAAGTAGTAGGAGATCTGAACACTAAGAATGTTGAAAGAATATGTTTCCATCCATGCAAAGGTGTTTCTGAGACGCGAATCACCCTGTAGGAAGTTTTATAGCACCCTCACCTAATTTAAACAAGGTGAGGTACACCGGCCCGAGTTGAGGGTGCGGCACTTCCAGTTCATAAGAAAAGACTTAGCTTATATTCCTTCATTATTTTCTCCTCCCAATTCCAGGCCTATTGTGAGCAGTTTGAGAGTTCCTAATTATCTGCATTGTATTCACATAAACCAGGAAAATCATGAAAAATGTCTTCCCTTAAGGGCTTAACATGCCTGGGAATTGCAGAGTATGAGCAATGGATGAAAGATGGCTGTGCTATAAAGTTTTGCCACTTTTCAAGTCTTGCTTGATACTTTCATAGTAAATTTGGATTTATAGACGTTCTTCCCACTACATATGAGAGTAGTGTTATTTATAAGGAAGAAACACAATTCTTTTACTCAAAGTTGTAAATTATTTTAGTATCAGCACTTTCTTTTCTCAAACAATAATAATATTTCTCCTTTGAAGTGCTTTTAGGATTATTCATCAAGTATAAGATCACACATAAACAGAACGTTGCATACAAACTGTTGTGTTAAGTATTAAAATAAATTTACTTTGTTTTGTTTATTATTTAGCTGAACAGATGGTAATGGTTTTGACACAATTTGATTTCCTTTCCCTTTTTTTTTTTCCTGGGGGAAAAAACCCCACAGAAATACAGAGCTGCTTTTCCCACTTTGTCCCAGCTGGTTACCAATCAATCTCAATTCACGGGACTGTGATGAGAGCGCATGTTGTCTGGGCCAAATCTGATTGGCTTGCATTTTTCAGCAGTGTTTCATATCAGAAAAAATAAGGTACCTCTACTGTGAGGACTGTCAACACACGATTGTACAACTGTCATTAATCAAATCTGGCAACAATAACTGCATTTATGTAAGTCCCAGACTGGTAGATTACACAATGAAAATCACCCCACTTCTAGCACAATTGCCTCATCAAAAATGGCTTTACGCTGGTTTCTTTTTCATGCTCTTGTTTTTAATTAAAGCCAGCAATAATATTTGACAAAGAGTTACTTATCAAATGTGTAACTTTACAAAGCAAATTATTGTCTGAAGGAAAACATGGCCCATTAAGGAAGGCAGAGACTGATAGTAGAACCTCATGCAAATTTTCCCCCCAGCTATAACTGCCTCCATATGTAGCTTAAGAAAAGCATTTACTCATGTTTTACTTTAGAATGTCTGGATATAGAGCTACCAATACTTAATTTCTAGGCTTTGAAGTGAGTTGGACATCATTTCTTTAAAAGCAGTCCTTATATTCCTGAGTTTTTATAGGTAAGAGCAAATCCTGTCCCAGTAATGGATCTGCCATTTCTCTGGTCGCAGACCATGAATGTTCAAAAGGTACTATGGTGTGCTTGTGTCTCCTGAGTTTGTGGCACCAAGACTTGTGGGTGGGACACTGGTTCTATCACGTTGGAAGAGGCAGTAATATCTGCATCTGATGGGGTTATGACACTCCATGATTATAGAACAGATAGACAAGGACCAGTTTATCTAAAGCCTTGAGGACCATAAAGCAATATTGTCATCATTTTCTAAGTGGCAAGCCATTAAGCATTTTCAACCAGTGGCATGTTGTAGTCAAGGTTATATTTATTGGTCAATGAATTTCTGTTGATACTCTTAACTTACTTTGAAATATTTGGGTTACATAACAGCTATTGTAATCTATGAGTTTTCATAGAAAATCCAAAATTCAAAGGATCATCTCACAAATTCAAGAATGGAAAGTTTTTGTTACAAATGATAATTGTTTGAAGGAAAAGGGAAGTAGGGAGGAGAGAAAGGGAATAGAAAAGAGAAGCAGCTAGGTTTGGAACAGGAACTATTTCCGGAGCAACAAAGAAACTGAAATATACTGGCTTCGAGGAGGGGCTTTTGTGTTACAAAATCATATGGAGACCAGGAAGAGCTTCTGTTTCTATCCATCCTATGATCTGTGGAAGGCTGTATGCCCTTCTGATCATCAAGGAGCAGTTAATGCTGAATTTATTTCATCTTTTTTCGATTATTATTCCTTTTTCTCATTTATTTATTTATTTATTTATTTAGTGAAACCGAGGCTTGAACTCAGACCCTTGCATTTGCCAGGGAAGTGCTTATTCTACTGAGCCACCTCCCCGGACCCCATCTCTTGTTAATTTCTTGCAATTTCTTTCTTTCTTTCTTTTTCTTCTTCTTCCAATGTTGCCTGCATTTATCTGGTAATGTGAGCAACTAACTTGAAGACAACACTATGCAATACTACAAACACTGTGAGATTCATGTTTTGTTTAGTGAAATTTTGTATCTTTTGTAATTTTTTCTGCTTTAATACTATTTTGTGCTCCTTCAAAAATAAAAATTAAAATTAAAAAAAGCATTACCCTAACTTTTCTAGCCCAAGTATGCTAACTTGCTAGGAAGGGGCCTGGTGCTGTGTGCATGTGCTCTTGCAACTAGAGGCAGCCTCGTGAGACTCTTCATCTGTCCACAATACTGCCTTGTTTTTCTTTTTTGTTTCACAATCTGCATCTGAAAACCTGTTCTACAATTCCCACAAGATAACACAATTTCCTCATAATTCATTCAATTTTCCTGTGAAGAGCTGTATCTTTGAAACTTAGCCTCTTTATGAGTAACTAAGATTAATTCCATTTATTCATGCTGAGAAATATTGTATTTTTAAATTTGTGTATGGAAAAAATCTGCTATACCTAATAAACAAAACCTTCAAAAACAAGATAAAATATAATGTTACCATTTCTATCCTTTTTTAAACCTTCTTTAGAAAACGAGCAAAAAATCTGAAGAAGTCATATTTCACAGTTATTTTTAGGCACAAATGTTATGTGTTCTGTAATTTTTAAAAAATG
The DNA here is from genome assembly GCA_002564285.1 of Tympanoctomys barrerae. Taxonomy (NCBI): domain Eukaryota; kingdom Metazoa; phylum Chordata; class Mammalia; order Rodentia; family Octodontidae; genus Tympanoctomys; species Tympanoctomys barrerae. The sequence goes on along the minus strand of NDGN011382734.1, from coordinate 18,499 downwards.
TACATTTTCTAAAGTAAGAAATGACTATCCTCTGTGCTGTTGCCTGTATGATCTCTTACATGAATGTAAATTACATAGTTACGTCTCATGTAAGCACTTCAAAATTAAACTAAGACTCAGTAACCAGTATGCACTGGGTATTTCAAGAAGCTAGAAGAAAAAATAGTAAATATTTTAATCATGAAGAAATGATAGATGATTGTGCAAATAAATATATTTAATCTGATTTAAATGCTACCCAATATATGCTTGCATCAAAAGAGTAAAGCATTAGGGCCTGCCAGGTAGCTCAGCGGACAAAAGCACCTGCTAGGCAGCCTTAGCAACGAGGGGTCAATCCCTGTTGTACCATGCAGGGCCCACTCCAGACCCATCCCTGGCCCCACCCCTGACCCCGCCCTGATCCTGCTCTTGAACCTGGTGATTGAGCCTGGGTGTAGTGGCACACAACTGTAATCCCCAGCTCTGGGGAGGTTTAAATAGGTACCAAATGTATCAAATTTAAAAGACAAATAATAATTTGCTCAATTTGGTATACCTAAATCTATTAATCTGAACAACAGGTTTGACTATAAAAATGTGTAATATAACAACTTTGTCGAATTTTTCTTCTTGTTTTGAAACTCTGTATCACTTGTATTGTCACTTATTATTGTGTTTTTGTCTGTTTCTTCTTTGTTTTTACTCTTTAAAATAACATTTTTAAAAATTGGAAAAAAACTGACACAGAACATGTCATTTACTGACTTATCAAATTACTGTCTACAAAGAGGCAATTTCTAATTCAAAATATTGTTCTGAGGATGCTGTAGACAATCTGTGCAATCCTGTCTTTTCAGTAATGAGGCAATACATGAAAATTTTGAGTGATTTTAGAAATAATGTAGTCTATATATCTTTTGTTTACTTAGAATAAGATTTTTTTTCAGAATTAGATTTTATGTGTACTTTGATTCAAGAAACTTTCGGATCATTAAGCTCATTTTATCTCTTTTAGTCTTTGAGAAAACTCAATTGTAGAATAATAAAAAGACAGTCTAACTGGTAGCTACCAGCAGCATAACTGTAGCCAGGAATTCAGGTGTTTTTTTTTTTTTAGATGGATTGGAAATAGTGCAAAATCCATTCTTTTCTTACACTGTTTATAGGTTGTAGGGTTTTGGCTATGCATGTTGTCCAGAAGATAGACCAATTATAAGAAAGTTTATTTTACTTATATATTATATCACATCATTACATCTGAAGCCTTCATCAAATTCGTTCTTTCATATATACATTTTTTAAGGCTTATTTTTTCTTTTTTGTGCAGGGTCTCACTGTGCAGTTCACACTTAGAGTGATCCTCTTGATTTCTGCCACCCTAGTGCTGGGATTACAGGCATGAGCCACCACGCCTGGACTCCATAACCAGCTCAGATGCCTGGGTGCAGGGCCAGTGCAGCAGGCAGTGCCAGGGATCCAATCCTGGCCCCTGCGCTTACTTACTTAAGCAAATGCTTAGTCCATTGAGCTATATTGCCAGCCCTCAGATATACATTTATTGACAAAGTCAAAAAATGTTACTATGTTTTTGCCTTTTTGAGTCTTAGTTTAGTACTTATTCCATACTGTGAATGTAGCCCAAATGAAAACCCTAATAGGTAAATATGGGGGAATAGATGCCTTGGATATATTTGGTTAGGTTTAATATTAGCAGGAAACAAACATGCATTCAACCAATATTTCTAGTAGGCATAATAAACAGTGAATGTGAACTGTGCTTTTTGTGCTACTTTTAAGCAATTAATATGCGCTGCCTCACTCAACGTACACAGTCATTCTTTTAGGACAAATGTTATTAGCACAGTTTCGTTTAGCAGGAAATTGAGATCCATAGAATTCATTCATCGTGGTCGTCTTCCCGAGTGGAGAAGAAGGCCAACTGCATGAGTAAAATCTGGCAGCTGTGCTCTGAGTCTGTGCCTCTGAACCACAGGATTCTGCTCTGTTTGGGGATATAGAGGTAGCACTTAGTGAAGCAGGCAAGAACGAGACAATACAAAATGTAAGTGCAGGATCATTAGTGTCCGTGGGTTTCAAGAAGAAGAAATCATACGTTGCTAATATAGAAGTATTTAAATAGGAGTAATGGATAAATATTTTCTAACTAAGTATAGTAAATAAGAACAAATATGAGGGCTAGAGACACAGCTCAGTGTTTGAAGTGCCTGCCTGGCAAGCTCAAGGACCTAGGGCCAGCCCCTGGTACCGCATACCATGCTGGGCCTGAAACCGAGTGTGGTGGTGCACACCTGTAATCCTAGCGCTAGGGAAGCTGAGATGGGAGGATTTCAGTAGTTTGTATCTTACAGTCCGAAGATGCCATGCTGTGCGATTCATTTAGCTAAATGTAGAAATAGAATATATATCCAATTATGGTAGTCTTCTACGTAAGCCTAAAACTGTTTTTGTCCCCAAAACAATATGATATATAACTGACCAAGAACCTGAGATGTACACTACTGTCCTTACCAGTAAGGAACTGCCAAAGAAAGATTCGAGTGGTCCTGCCTTTGCTGTAACATAGTAACAACTGTACAAAAATATAAAATTTGGTAACTAATGAGCAGATAGAAATCAGGAGTGAAATTAGTGATCATTTTTTAAAATAACTATGATCAAATTATTGTACTTTTATGGTTGAATATTGCTTGTGCGTGTATTTTGCTTTAGGCAAATTAGAGCGTAAAAAGAAGTCGTGAAGGTTAACACTGTTGTCTCTAGGGTCAGTGCTATTTAATGAGGCCAGTTTCTATTCTACGCAGGTATGACATCAAAGATGATTACACACTGAGGATTAAAAAGGCTCTGAGTACAGATGAAGGCACCTATATGTGTGTGGCTGAGAATCGAGTGGGCAAAGTGGAGTCCTCTGCCACCCTCACTGTCCGAGGTAAGAGAGTTAAGATACTAAATATGATCGAATTGAGCCAAAAGTCTAATAGTTCAAGTTGGTAAGTGAGTTCGCACTAAGAATAACACTGTCATATGAAAACCCTAGATTTTGTGAATTTCCGTCATTAACTGATATCAAATGACTGTTTCCCAGTGTAGTGTGCAAGGGATGGTGGTCATTGAAAGTTACTAGCACTTAGTAAACGGTAATGTACCTGGGTGAAGTAGTTTGTACTGCTTGAAATTAAACTTTAAAACACAGAAAAAGAGGTACACTACTGTTCTTAATTTCTGTTCCTTTCAACTGCTTACTTATTGTGAATGTAATCAGTTCCAGCGGTAATCAGATATTTTCTGTTCACCAGTGTATCACTTTGTACTTGTAATTTGGCTATCAGAAAATCAACCTAAAAAAAAAAATAAGGGTGAAAATAGACAACAGAGAAGCCTTTGCATGTTGATAATCTGACTTAGAGAGTAATTCATCAAATTCACTGGCTCCCAATAGTGGAAATAGTGCTGCTCTTGTAATAACTTTCACTGTAGGGTGTGGTGCACTTCTCAGTTCTGCAACGTGCACTTACAGACTCTTTGGAACTGCTTATACATGCAAGAAAGCATTACTAAATCCTACAGTGCACAAGAATGAATTACCTGTCTTCCTGGTGGAACAGGTTGGTTGCAGGAAGTCAATTATATAGTCCAGAAAACCAAGTTGTGCCATGAGATCAGCAAGCATTTGCCCTTTCCAAATAGACGTTACGATGGCATCGCTTACACCCGTAGGACTTTAAATAGAGATAGACAGTCCCGTCCCCATTATCTCTCAGCCTTGCTTCCTCAGCTAACAGTGCCTCGTCCTCTCATCCTGGGTAACAAGGAGCGTAGTGGCCCGTGTTCTATATTCCTCAGGAAAGCCTTCCTTTTGCCCTAGCTCAACATAACTTCAACCCTTGGGAAACTTTGCTCACATAAGTTTTTATAAGATTAGGAGAAGAATTTGGAGAAGTGCAGAGCTGCAAGAAATGTATCAGGAATTTTTAAAAGATGCTCCTCCATTTGGTAAGGAAAAAAGGGCTTTTGAGAGACCTGAGATGCAGGCTTCAAACTATGCAGAATATATTTGCCTGTGGGTAGCTCTTAACACAAAAGTGTTGCACTCCACAGACATGGAAAATACTGTTGCATTGTTTCAATCTTTTCATTCCTAATTGACCTAAGCAATTATTTTCTGCTAGACAACGGAGTGTGAACTTCAATACAAAATAAATACAAACAAAATACAAAAGTTTGTTGCTTAAAAACATTTTCAAAGAGCCAGGGAGATAACTCAGTAGAGTAAATGCTTGCCTGGCAAGTTCAGGGTCCTGAGTTCAATCCCTGGTCCCCAAAAAAGAAAAAAAATCACTCCTCATTAGATACATCATTAAGGTCTATGATTATATATGAATTGAATATATATATATATATATATATATAGAGAGAGAGAGAGAGAGAGGAGAGAGTGAGAGAGAGAGATTTTATCTGATCAAAACATAGTAATTCCCATGAAGCAATGAACACTGTTTAGCTTATGCACTCTATGTTTTTAAGTAGGCAGCTGTTTGCAAAACAATTTACCTGACCAAATTATCCCAAATTTTATGTGTGTGTGTCTATGGGTTTCTAAAGTGAATGGAAAAAGTAACCCAGTAACATGGGTTTCTACCAAAAATATTTGCTGACTAAGCACATGGTGTACAAATGTGAGGAGATGTCTATATGTGAAGGGACCAGGGATTCTTTTAGACTTGGACTCTTGGATGACTGAGACTTGGAGTGATTGGCTGGCTTGGAGAGCTTTCCCTGTTGTTTTCATGGTTTGTTGAAAGCTTCAAGCTTCACATTTCACTTAGCAACCATGTTCCTCATACTTGAATGTTTCAAACTGACTCACAAAACCACTATCTAAAACAGTGTTTATTGATAGTAACTTAAAAAATCAGAACATCTTAAAGGGTTTCACCCTTAATCTATGGCCAATAGGTGGATGAGAGAACTCACTATATGTGGTATAAATTGATCACGTGTCTAAAACTGAAGCCCCAAAACCAGATTTAAAGAAAAAAATCTCAAGAATGAAATATAATGTAGAATAAAATACTGTTTAAAATATTTTTTACTGTTAGGGAGTAAATCAGTTGGGATTTCTCATCTTGGGAGGTTAATCAAGGAAGTTTATTTACTTCCTTTTTTTCTGTGAGTTTTTTAATACACATTGTAAATCTTCAGACATCATCGTACTGTTTTAATAGAACAGTGCCAGCTAGCCAAAAGGTAATGTTCATTTTCAACTTTAATGAAGGAATACAGCTTAGTTTAACTTGCTGGTTTGAAAACATCCATCTGCTTTTTCTTCACAATAAAATGTTATGATGTAACAAATTTCATTGCGATATTTCTACTAAAATTGTATAATGATGTTCACTTTAGCTATCAGAGGAAAAATTGAGGAAGTTTTATAATCAATATCTGAAACAGAAAAATCATATGCTGTTTTCCACTTGAAAAATATCATAAAATAGACCTTAAAATTAAGATTGCCATCAAGTAGCTTATCTCTGCTCATTTGATCAACAACAACAACTATATATATATATATATATATATATATATATATATATATCATGCTATTCAACAATGAACCAAGGGCCTGAGATATAGCTCAGTGGGCTAAACACTTGCTTAGGTAAGCACAGGGACCAGGGTTGGATCCCTGGCACCACATGCTGAACCAGCCCTGTCCCCGGGCACACTGAGCTGGAAATGGAGTCTGGACATGATGGCACACACCTGTAATCCCAGTAGGAGGGAGGCAGAAATCAGGAGCATCACTACGAATGTGAGCTGCTTAGTGAGACCCTGCAGAGACAAAAGTAAAAGAAAAAGAAAAAAGAAAAAAAAAAAAAACACCCTACCATTTATTCCCTAAGGGAATAATTCACTAATGGAATTTTAAAAAATTACTCAAAACAGCTTGACTATTGCAAACTACATATCTATAAAAACAATTTTCTGCATTTTGCAATTGTTTCAGTAGTTTTACATAAATGAAGACCTTCCTGAAACAGGTTTTTATAAGAAAGTAAAGTCTTAAACATTTATTCTACAATGAATAGGCTATTTATTTATTCCAGCATGATTTCTCATGAGAGATTCTTCTTTTTTGTCTGTAAGATCACAGACTCAAATCCAGCATTATGTAGCAACTACAATAGTACCAGTTGCAAGGTGAGAGGCGAAGCCCATTTTCTGCAGAATATTGAGGAAGTATGAGACATCTCATCAATTAGAATAAGACATGACTTTATGATGTTGATGTTATCTTTTTCTTTATAATTAGCGGCATTGTACCACTGAGCTAAAGATTGTCTTATTTGAGACAGGGTCTTGCTAAGTTGCCCAGGTAGGACTCCAAACTGTGATTCTCTAAGACTTTCACCAACATAGGGGTCATTTTTTTGTTACCTGGTTTCCACCCTTGAAAAAAAAATGATACATTGGGCAACATACTTCCTTTTTACTTCTGCTAAGAAGTACACTATATCCTATCAGACATAATAGGATTTCCATAATCATGAATTTTTATACTGCTACTACAATTGCCTTACCTTCTTTTTTTCTATTTTCTTAATTGTGAGTAACACTACTGTAAAAGACCACAACTGTCAGAGAAAGGCAGCTACACCATTATTTTTAGTGATTATACAACACTTACATTACAGTGTATAAGTTGAGTGAATGAATATGTATTAATATGTTTGCATGCTGTATCTATTTTGCTATGCCCCAAACCATCATCAATAAAAAAACTAACAATTCATTGTTCTGGGGACACATTATGTCATTCTAAGCCTACCTCCACTGTGATGTGAGTGAAACATTGCCCTGGTAAAAAATTTTATATTTCGAATGTAAGACTTCATGAAAACTCAGATAATCTTAACTGTATTTCTCCTTCACTTGGATAACATGGGTATAAGTTTTATAATATCCATTACTTTTATATAAAATTGTTGACTGCATAAAATGATTTGGCATTATTTATTTAAAGAATTATGAAGCTCATGATTATCTCTTCCAATTTCTGTACTTTCATAACAAAAGCAGCTTATTCCTGTAGTGTAATAAAAAATAATTTTTTGGAACAAAATTTTGAAAGTCATTTCTCAGTATGAACAAGAGTCAACTTGTCAGTCATTGTGTCCTGACCCCTCCAGCAAAAAGCTTAGCAGTAGTTAGGAAGCTGCCGAGTTGAAAACTAAGGATGTTGTAACCTATTTGTCATATTTTTATCCACTCTGTCCACAGATGAAAACTGATGTGATCTTAACTTATTACTGACTCAAAACAGCATCAGGGGCTTTTCTGTAGTCCTTGTAATGGTTCTGACCAACCATGCTTAAAATCCAATTGCTATTTAAATCAGACAGAGGCCTTCTTTTATTGACATGACATTTCCCAGTCTGTGACTAGAATAGTTATATTCAGCAGGTTCTTATCTTTGGGGTAACACAGGAATATTTAACTCTAGGTCTTAGAAATGATACCTGTAGTAACTATTGATGGCCCTGAGACGTGACCTAAAATATCTCTCAAATTTCTTTTATGCAATTCTGCACTTTGAAGTAATGATTTTCTTAGAACTGTATTTGTAAATTTCAGCTTAATCTAACTCTGAACATTCTTCTCATGGTTGAATTAGGAGACTAGAAATCATTCTATTGTCCATACTTAAAAGTGGCATTACACATCATGCATTCTGATAATTTTCTTTCTTTTTTAATTTCTTTTTTTTCATGTTCTCACCACACCATTGTAATGTCTACAGCTCGCCCTGTTGGTAAGTAGCCATCCTTCTATCCATTCAGCATGCCTTTGTATAATGCTTCACAACTCATGCATATAAGTCTTTGAAAGCACTAAATGCATTCATTCACCTGTGTTAATGTGGAGATGGTATCTACTATATAGTTGCTTCTGACTTTGTCATCCCTTTGAAAAGTGATTTCTGTAATGATTTCGCTACATAGGAAACAAGGAGTACTCAATTTTCATGAAAAAGAATAGAAAAAGGATTGATCTTATGAACTGCTCTCTGAAGGATAAATTATGTATTTGTCTTTACCATTGTGTGCAGACCATCATAAATGATTGGCATGATTGTTATCAGTTAAGGTTAAAAAGTTTTGAACTAAAATTAAGAAGCTTGATTAACTGCTCACTTTTATTTTAAAATGTGCAGACTCACAGCTTTTTGCAAGTGTCTTCACCTGCTCTATGGGCTACTTATTATTGGCATGTCCATTTCAGAAAACTTTCATAGAATGCTTTAAGCTATTATAAATAAATTCTTGTCCTCAGTGTGGAAAGAAGAGGAAAACATTTGTTTGGCATGAAAATTTAGTAATTGCTTTCTTAATGTATCTCATTCTCTATTTGGAACTGCAAATTTGGATAGCTTACACTTACAAAAAGTTCAATAATTATTCAGAAATAATTTCAAATTTATTGATGTAACAGACTTTCTACACTGTGTTTGAAGTTTAATTTAATCCACCAATAGTTTAAATAAAGTAAATCCTGGTAATTGTGGTGTAAGTGAATGAAGAAATAAATGTATTAATAGGTAACTAAATGAGTGAATGAATTCAGCAGATTGATTCTTTAATATGGAAAAAGATATGTTGATAACTTATTCAATTATCAGGGGTGTATAAATTGTCCAACAGAGTTATAAAGGTTTCTTAATGTACTGGCTGGCTGTTGTTTCCAACCTAATTGGTTGAAATATTCACAGATATTATTATACTTTTGCATTTTTATATCACTAGCAAGTATAGTAAATAAAACTTTGGATTCCCAACTTAAAATTCTAGTATGTAGTTTTTTATAAGTTCTGTTTTCTCACTACTATTTGAATATCCCTAATCCTCATTCACACCATCTATAAAGTGGAGAAAATAATATTTACTTATCAAAGCTGCTGTAGAAATGGATTGAATTTAACATTTATTGTGTGAAAAATGTTTTGTGTGCCAATATTTTCCAATGTTTTCCTAAGTTTTGAGACATGAACTTTTTGCATTTTGATGTTTAAAGTATATTTATGACTTAGATTAACTGAAACTTTAATTGCAAGAAATTTCTGAGGCACTGTTGTTAAAGCATGCTTTTTAAACATCAATGCTTAAAGTTTGAGGACTGTGTTATCATCACTGGTACTTCTCATTTTCTTGCTTGGACACCAGTTCCTATTAATGGTAAATCTATATGTCAGTGAGTGACATTTAGAATGAAGAAGAAAATGGGGCAGAATGAAATGATACAGGAAAAGACAGAACAGAGATAACAGGCTACCTGACTACTTACTCTATTAGATTTCTTCTTTCAGTTTCTGGAAACTAGATTTCAGGCACAGGGATTGACTCAGTTATGTGTCAGAAAGGAAGTATTTTATTATATATACTTAATTATATGATAAAATGTAAGTGGGGAGATTTATATGTAATGAAATTATAGATTATATCTCATAAAACATTAATTGCAAATAATAATGGCAATCTTGCTCTTTTTGGAATTCTTGATAGCTAAGCAATGAAGAAAACATTACAAGTTGACCAACAAGTTATTTTAAGTTCCTAAACTTACAATTTTATAGTTATTATTAAAACATAGATGATATTTGTCAATAAAAGAATGGCTTTAGGGGAGGGGAGATAGCTCAGTGGTCTGAGTGCCTACCTGGCAAGCGCAAGGACCCAGGCTCAATTTCCGGTACCACATACCATGCTGGCCTTACCCCAGGCACATGTTGCCGGCCACCAAAAGTGAATGTGGTGGCACATGCCTGTAAACCCAGCAATGAGGAGGCTGACACAGGATGATCACTGTGAGTCCGAGACACATAGCAAGTCAGTATACCAAATACATAAATAAAATTAAAAGGGTTAACAATGGCTTTAGGTACCCTAGACTTCAGGTTGTTTCTGTATTGGCCCGAAATTTTAATAATAAAAAAAAACCACTTGAAACAGAAGAAAAATCACATTTAAAATATAGATCTCTCCATAGAAAGCTTATGTAATACACTATGACTGCTTCATTTACATAATGTTACAAGTTCCCAGCACATACATAATACATTAAAAATTTCTGATCTATTTAAGACTACTATACAAAGAAAAATACTGGGATTAAACTGATGTGATTTTTAAAGGTATTAAGATGTATCTGTCACCTACAAGGCATCTCAAAAGTTTTTTCTAAATTTTATTCTTGTTTGAAATGATTTCTTAAATTCTCATTGGACTGGAAATAAAAAATAGCTACTTGACACATTGTACTTTATTCTTGGGAAGTCTGTCATTTCACAAATCTATCTGAGATGACTTATGACGGTGTTCAGAAATATGAAGAACTATACTTTAAACTTGACAACTACTATTAATATTGGAAATGACTGTTAGATATATTTTATTGGATTATGAATGAAGAAATTGATAAGAAGGAAGCTAGCCAGTTGTTTCTCTATATCAACTCCTGCCATCCATATCCTTCAGTAATATAGATATTCAAACATTTATTTAAAAAAAATTTTAGAAGCCAAGTGATGAAAATCAAATGATGTCATGAATTAAATCCAGTTTTTAATTCCAATATTAATTTGGTAAGTAAATCTATACAGCATACCTAAAGAAATTTCCATGTATTACATAAAATTAAGGGCCTACTAACAGTGTGAAGCTTTTGAAAGAAAATTTGCAAAACCACGAAGTGTCTAGAATCCTCACAGATTCAGGAAAAAGTCAATATGTCACAATAGTTGAACTTTTCCTGTATGGAAAGCCCCATTTCAACGTTCTTCAGTAAATCCCATACTCAAAGTTCTATCCAACCAGAAGGGTCAGGAGCTTCAGTTGGGTTAAAGATGTTAAAACTGCAATTCAGAGCTGGATTTAAACACTCTAAAATGCAGTTTTGAGATTCTGTGAAATATCCATCCAGATATTTCTCAAATGGAAGCAGTCAATTGCATACTTGCAAACAAAGAAAACCATAGATTGCATTTATTCATCTGTAGTGTCATCAACTACTAAAGAATCCTTTAAGGCAGCTACTATACTTTCTAGGTCCTACAAAATCTATATTAATACCACTTCGATAATTAGAAATCCACAAAACCTTCCTGGTGATGTATTGTTCCAAAGGCATTCTTTATATAAAAAGCCAAACTGCCTCATGTATAGTTAACTATGAATGTTGAAATATTCATTTGTTTATTTGGAAAACTCTTCTGATGGAGGAACTGACAAGAAAAAAAAAGTCTAAATATGGATAAATATCTTACTTCCTATAGCCATCTGTCTTATTTTTCTATCGGAAGCCCTTCCCAAGCTTAAAAATAAAAAAGAACATCTATTTTGGAGATGGGCAACACATTTTTTCCTAGCAGCAACTCAAAACATGATGAGTAATTTGGAAAAGAACTGTCAAATCCACCAGCTGCCCTGCTTGCGATGCTGAGCCCTGCTCTGCTTTGTATCTATTGCCATATGCTAACTGCTGATCCCCTCAAGTATAGAAATTACAAACTGAGTGCATCAGGTGAAATTTGCTTAAAATATCAAAAACAAAGTGCCAATATGAAAGTTTGAAGAAATTTCTATGTGTTTCCCAATCCTGTAACATTAAAACATGTTTCATTTGAATAGAAAAATATCTGCGCCTGTGCTAGAATTGATAAACAAGTATTGAAAAATACATATTCTTGGCAAAATTCAATATCCTCAGATTATTGAACAGAAGCCTTCAAAATTTTTGTAAAAAAAGAAAGAAATCTGTAGGGACATATTTTAATGATTCTACTGCTAAAACACAAAAATAAACATATTCTCATTTTAGAAAGTTCTGTCTTATGAGTTGATGTAAAGATTTGTTATAACATTCTGTAAAACATTTTGTTCTTGAGGCTACAAGTTCAGTAAAGACAGTGATTGAAAAATTCATCTTGACATATTAGAAACTAGACATTACATTAAAAATATGATAGACATTCCCACAACTCTCATCTCCTACTCTACCACAAAATTAGAAAACTTCAATGTGTTGCTCACATTTTAAATGAATATTGAATCATTCTAGTTGTTTTCTTTAAATTAGAAAACATGTAGTCTTTGTGCATCCTGCTTAGATGCACTATCTGAAAAACTTGTTAGGAGGTCGACCTAGAACTTTATTTCTTGCATCCTTTGCTGGACAAACTGTTGCCCACGACCTGAGGTGCTCCTCTCTTTCCAAAAGCACTTAATGTTTCCTGCACCTGGCAGTAATTAACAACATTATGCAGAGTCCCAATTAATTATTACTAAGCATCACATTATTTTCATTGCTCCATATGGTTGGATTAAATGATAGGCCAGCCATGCTATCTTCAGCCCTAGCTTGTGTATTCCAGCAGTTTCCACAATGTGAAATGGTTGAAGTATCTGAAATGAACAGTAACTTTTAAAGTGAAAAGTGGTGCCAGGTACTCCTTGTGCTGAACTGATTTCGTCACTATGTGTATTGGTGGTGCCTGCCCATTGTCATCACAGGGAAGGTGAAGGAAAAGAGCATTGTATTTGATATTTTTTTCTTTATTTTCTTACAACCTGGTGAAAAGGATGTCTTGTTTTGCTATTGAGTGGTTCTGTGGCGAAGTCTGAAGCTCCTAGAATACTTTTTTCTCCTTGAGTTGGGATGTCCTTTTCCTGTCCTGCATATATATTTGTAGTTTTTCCTTCTAAATATCTTTTGTTGCCTTATACTTTATTGTTGGTCATCCTGCACTAATATTCTTGGAACACATCAAGCCTGGTGAATCTATAGAATAGTGTTCATTTACTTTGTTTCATAAATATTTTCTTCTGTTTTATCCTTGAATATGTTTTCATACTTCAGTTTTTCTTCTCGTATATTAGTTGTGGTGGTTTACTTTTTCTACATTGACTATTATAAATATTTGCATATAAATTTCAGTTATCAGTTTTATCTCATATTTCATGATTATAGGGCTAATTCTTCCCTTCTTAATTAAAATTATCCTGTATTTCTTTTCAGTGCAATATGTTCATCTTTTAAATCTTTTCTTTTGTCACTCTCTTCCTAAGCTCTCGTGTAGAATTCCTTGTCTGCACGTGTCCTTAGGTCCAGCTCTCCTTTTGGAGTTTGTTCTTTAAAGAAGCCTCCCTGGTACCCAAGTTCATTTAGACTATGGACGAGTGTCCTAACATCTGCCCACTTCTTTGGTCAAGTCTTATGATTATAAATTAACCCCTGTTATTTATTATTTTCCCTTTGATGTCATGAATTATATAATTGGTTAAAGTACCATTTTGTCGTACATGGATCCTCTTTTAATCCATATTTGGGTCCTCACTTTTAGCTAGTTTTCGACACTATCTTTTGTTATTGTTGCTGGGAATTGAACTCAGGACCTTGAGCTTGCCAGGCAAACACCATATGGCTGAGCTATACTGCTGCCCCCCCTTAATGCACAATCATGTTCTTTTATTTCTCAGATTTCACTCTTGATTCTAGATCATGACCGAAGGATCCAGAAATGAGCACTCACAAGGTTGACAGATTTCTTTTCATCAATATTAGTAGGGCCCAGGGAAATAACTCAATGGCACAGCATCACCCTGGCAAGTACAAGGTCCTGAATTCAATTTTCTGTACAAAAAAAAAAAATGAATACAGACTTTAGAAGTTAGGTTGCTGTTCGCATTGTTCTTCATTCTGCTGAGTACAGACAAGAGTATTTCATAGCTTATAGTTGGGACTATGATATTTGTCCTATGTTGTTTAGCTTTCTTGCTTTTGATAAATGCAACTGAAACAATAACCCTTTGTTCCAATAACTTAAATTAAATATCAAAATATTTAAATCTCAGTAATTTCCTCCAAATACAAATAAAATGCATATTAAATATTTTAAGTGAGCTAGTACTCAAAATATCAGTATTAACTACAATAAGAATTATAATATAAAAAATAGAGTCAAAAACTGTACTGTAAAGTATTAACAGACTACTTCATTGGCTGTAGTTAGCATAAATCACATTAACATCTGAACCACACTTTTTAAAACTGTAAAAAGTCTTATTTTCAGAAATTATAGAAATTTGTAGACAGATATTTACCTTGATATACTATAAAATGTACTATGATAAACATTACCCCAATATCTAATATACATGTCATTTGAATTACTATACTACTTAAAGTAACTCAAGAGACTACTCCGTAATTATAATCATCAAAAATATAGGGCTGGCCAAACAGCTCAGCTCAGTGGATTAACGCACCTGGGGGCCAGAAGTTGGATCCCCAGGCCTGCGTGGTGGACGCACCTCCCAGGGTGTGCTGAGCTTGCAATTGATACTGGGCAGACTCCTGTAATCCCAGCTCATGTCTGTAAACAGGCGGATCACTATGAGCCTCATCTTGTAATGAGACCCTGAACACCCCATAGGCCCTTCCCTAAAAATACAAAAAAAAAAAAAAAAAAAAAAAGAATGAAAGAAAGAAAAGAAAAAAAAATATGTAGAAACTAGCAAATTAAATTAAATTAAATTTTGTGTTAAAATATATCTGAATGCTTTTTCAGTCTCTCTGACAAGCATTGTTTCCCAGCTATATTTGAGATATTGTTTTCATGTGCTTTGTAAAACTCTTTGTTCTTTGTCAGAAAGTACGTGGCTGTGCTAATCTTTCCGCTGCTTTTAGGTCTTGCATAACACTTGCACATTGCAGGGGCATGTCCGGTGCTGGTGCAGTTCATGGACGCACACATATGCATACATAGGTAACACTTGCCCAGAAGATGTTAATGCAAGCAGCTTTAACTAGCGCTGAAAGAGATTAGGTAGCATTAATGGTAACAGGCCGATCACATATTCCCCTTTCTGCTAGTGGGAGATAAAATGAAACAAAAAGAAAGCACTAATGAGTCAGGAAGGTGCCTTACTAAGCGTGTAATTAATGTTATTAAGAAACATTGCAATGGCATATTAAAATTCTGTTAACTAAGCAACCCTTCAGCAGCAGTACATTTGTTTCTGGGCTGCAAGTTTTTTTTTTTTTCCTTTTTCTATTTCTGATTGGCATCTTTGTGCAGTCTTTCTCTAAAACATGAGATAATGGGAAGTGATCAGGCCTCGTGGTTTAGCCGGAGTGCTGACGTGACAGTTCTGGCAAGTTGACAGGTTAAGTGAGCTAAATGGATGTCTTGTCTCACCATTTACTCAGAGAGTCATCTTTTAGCTGTATTTTCCTTCTTGCTTCCCTTCTTACAATCTCTTCTTCCTTACACGTGAGAATCTGGTTTTCCCAAATTCAAAATTCAGGACCTTGAAAAGATTTTTTTTTTTTCACTACTCTTTCTGGTATTCTTTTGCTGCTCAAAATGTTGATATTTAGTAATAATATGGATATTGTGTTTCTAAATAATTAATTAGTTTTGAAGTGAATAGTGTTTCTCTTGCAAGTTAACATTTCCTTAAAGAAACCAAGTTTTATTTTTCAATATTAGCATTTTAATCAATGAGGCAAACAGAAAAGGAAAGGTATAGGACAGAATAATAAGTTCAAATTAGATTTAGAAGTTCAGAATTTGTTTACAATGTTGATAGATTTTTCTGGAAAGTTTCAAATTTGTAACTTTGGTACAATTTGAAAGTTCTACGAAATGTGTATTTAATAAGAATAATTTCCTCTACATGCCTATAATTGAAAGTAAGTCTGCTTTAATTATCTAAAATACAATAATGTTTAACATCATCTGTTCTCATTCCATATTAGTTACAATGTAAGGTAAATATTACTTGTATTACAGTGGAGAAATGCTTACTATTCTTGAAGGATTAAAGATTCTATAAGCCAGTAAAGATCAATTACCTAGAAAAAAAATACGTGGGGCTAGTAATGTAAATCCTCAGTTTAAGAAGCAGACTAAAAGAAAGAGGGAAAGCCCAGGTTGACAGTAGTGACAAAGGAGGCAGGTAAGGTGGGTGAAGAGTCATCTGCTGCTCCCGTCTGGTTCGCACAACGTAAATGCTTTTCCCTCCGTGAGGCGCAACCTCTCGTCCTTCCTTCTTGCCTTCTCCACCTACTAAAATCACATTTCCTTCCTGAAATTTTGTAAGTTTTTTCATGGTTGTTATACATAACTACTTTAAAAATCCGCTTCCATTATTTTCTATTCATGCAAAATAATAACAACCTCACTGCCTACTTTACTTACCCAGTTTTGATTACTTTAAAAAGATTTGAGGAGTGGTTCCAGACACCATAGGAGCCTGCTGGAGTTTATCTTCCCACAGATCCTACTGCTCAGTTCTTTAAGAATGATCCCAAAATGCAAAGATTCATAGCTATAAAATAGCAACATGTATCTACTCATACAAAGGTTGAAAGCAATGAGAGAACTCTAATTGGAGGATTGTAAGATATGAAATCAAAGCAGATACAGAATCTGAGGAGTGTGATCATGTGTAGTCAGTTTTCTTTTTGACCATTTTTTGTACTTCTCAAAATTCACAAAAGCAAATATAATGCTTTTCCTTTTTTTGTTTTGGCATTAAAGTACATAGGAGATAGATAGATGATAGATAATAGATAGATAGATAGATAGATAGATAGATAGATAGATAGATAGATGAGACAGAGTATAGATATTATTGAAAGAAAAGGTATAGATTCTGGTATTTTAACACTGAGTAAGATTTTTTTAATATTAGTTACAAATTATTGACTGAGAAAGAAAGTATATCACTCATTTAGAAGAGGTGTTGCTGTGGACTAGGTAAGAGAAACAGATAACTGAAAGATAGGCAAATGAGAAATTTGATCCTTTAGATTCCTTGGAAAGACTAACAAATGAAGAAAATGTGATGAAATGGACTTCATAAAAATGATTATTTTAAGTCCTATCCCCCTGATTTTTTCCCCTTAAATTGCTTCCTCTGTGATGCTATATGTTAATATACTTCAATTCAAATATTCTATGGCAAATAGTTTATGTTTTTCCAATATTACAGAAATTATTTTGTAATCAAGTCAAAGAAATGAAAACCAAATAGAGTTAGATAAGTTGAGGAATCTATTTTTTTATTATTAAAAGCCAACTCGGTCTATTTATCACTGTAAAAATATCTCAAACCCGGTACATTGTAATAAAATGACTTCTCACTAATTCTTGTTGCTGAGCCAAGCCTGTTAATGATATTTTATTTTTGTGCAGGAATTTCTGTCTGATTACTACAAAATGCCTGTATTTGTCTATATCTTTTTTCCTTTAGGATTTTGATGACTCACACATAGTCTTTTGGGTAATAAATTTCAAGTTAGGTATAAGAAGATGTCTAAAGAAAACCTTGTCAGTATTAGTTGGAAGGTTTTTGGGGGGGATTTTTTTTTCCAAATAACATACTAACATACTGTGTTTTTGTGTGTGTGTGTGGCTGGTGGCTCAGCTTATCCTAGGGATGGGGTTGTTGTGGCATGTGGTGCCAGGGATTGAACCATGGTCTCTATGCTTGGCTAAGCTTGCCTAAGCAAGTGCCTTAGACCACAGAGCTGTTTTGCCCCCCATTTTTGATTTCCCTCTACCCAAATTATTGCTGTTGCTGAGATGGGAAAAATAAATACATGCCTCAGATCATTTATAAAATGTTTCCAAGGGCCAGGCCAAATAGCTCAGCAGACAAAAGTGCCTGCAAGCAGGCTCAGGAACCAGGATTCAATCCCAGGGTCTGCCATGCTGAGAGGGCAATTGAGACTGGATGTGGTGGCCTGCATGTATAATCCCACCTCTTTGGGAGGCTGTAAACAGTTGGATCACTATGTGTCCAATCTAGTAGTGAGACCCTGAACACCCTGTAGACCCTTCCCTAAAATTAAAAAAAAAATGCTTCCAATTTCAAGCTATTCATTTAGAACTCAAATTTAGGGACTTCTCTTGGTCAAATGAGCATAGCATTCCAACGGAAACAGGTAGGCATCACTGCGCACCAATAAGCGCTTACAACGGAACTGAGGAAGCAAGATGTACAGAAGAGGTAGGCTAGAGAAACAGGGCAGGGCAAGCACAAGGTGAGCAAGGGCAAATACGTGTGGGCTAACAGCTGTAGACAAGAGGGGTCAAAGGATAGTACACACTGAGATGTGTTAACTACCAGAGGAACCAAGTGCCTGTGTGAGTGGTTGAAAGCCTGGTTTGTAAAAAATCTGGAGCTACTTGGGGGACAAAAGAGCTTGGCAGAATGATAAAATGTTGGCCGTGAATAGTAGCCAGAATGTTACATGAAGGAGAATAATTTGCAAACATTTCAATGATAAGCATTGTGTAGGGTTTTACCAGGGAATAAAAAGTACAGAAGGACCTTTGTCAGTGTCAGCCATGTGGATGAGTCACAGCACCCTGAGGGGATTTCACAGACCTTATCAGACCCAAAAGCTACAACTCTTGTTGCATAGGTCC
>NDGN011382714.1:18269-40981 GCA_002564285.1 Tympanoctomys barrerae | reverse complement strand
ATACATTGAACTACATAGAATAATTTTGTATATTCTCTGAATCTTAAAGATTGTATCTTACTGAATAAAATAGCCCACTGTGTATTATTTTTATATGTAAAAAGATAAGTTTAATACTGTATCAGGGCTTAACTTTTACTATTTAACTCTTCCACAGCTGTAATTTCATTAAGGGAGTCCGTTTGCCATTGTTAACTTGCTAGGTGTGGGTCCACAAATGAAGTTATGTGGAAATTTCTAAACTTGCTTTATAATGGTTTGAAGAATTTGACAGAAGGCAGTGAAAGTTAAAAACACATGAAAGCGATGTTAGTAACTTTCGCTCCAAGAACTAGATATAAACTAGTGTAGTACTAGTAATATTTAAAAAAAAAAAAACAAGTTAATCTTTTAGCTGGCTATATAGTGGTGCTTTGCTTCTCCTTCCCAGTTACTTCTGTTTTTACAAAAGAAGGGCTTAAGTAGGATGTGGGCCTGGGATGATACCACTTAGGTGTTCTCCAGAAAGAGAGATAGAGCAGTCAGCTTGTTAGCCAGTTATGTGTAAGAGAAGGAAAGAAACATGCTTAGGAAACCCTGTGCCTTGTCCCCAAATACCAAGGAGGAGACCAGTCCTAGAAAGTCTAAATCAGTGCTCAGGGATCTAGACACTGTCTCACTGCGGCTAGTGTGAAGTAGTATTCGTGTGGTCAGCCCGTCAGTTACCAGATTGCAGCTTAAAAGTCAGCTTTCAAGTAGAAGCTCTGGCCAACTGAGAAAATGTTTAAAATATTGTTTTAAAATTGGAAATTGTATTATTTTGAATTTCTAATAAACTTAGTTACCTAAAACTTCCCTTCTTCTGATCTAGTTATGTATACGTCTGTGATTTAAGGGACAAAGGAATATAAGTTTGAAAAATAAGTGAAATCTTAGAGCCAGTTTGTCTGGATCAGAGAGGCCTTTTTTCCTTTTCTTGAAGTGAAGTCTTGCTATGTTGCCCAGGCTGATTTCAAACTCCTGAGCTGAAGCAGTACTTCTGCCTCAACATCCCTGAGTAGCTGGAACTATAGGCACATGCCACTGTACTTGGCTTAGGGGCGTACTGTGCTGTACTGTACTTTGATATCCTCTAAGGTCATTATGTTTGAAATACCTCTCAAAGATTCTTTAGACTTAAAAATCGTAGAGAGACATCTCACAAACCAGCACCGGTTTCTAAATACTACCTTTTGGCCTGGGGAGATAGCTCAGCAGCATTAGCACCTGCCTTGCAATGCAAGGTCTCAAGTTCAATCCCTAATATAAATACATTTTTAAACCCTTTTTATATAGATTTTGTAGTTATTTGCTACAATAGAAATCATCATAAGTTTCAGTCTGCTTGACTAGTAGCACAATCTCAGTGTCTTCTATTTTAGAATGCAGTGGAGATTGTTCCTAGATTCCTTTGTCATATCTTACACATCTCAGTTGGGTTAAAGGAGAAACTATGAAGAAAAAGATCTTTTTGCCACGTAAAAGTGGTATGCAGAGCAGGACCAGCTGGAATCAGCGAAAATGTGTCCCATTAGAAAATGCGATGGGTGGATATTCTACTGTGTGAGCTCCTTAGTCTTGTTTCAGTGGAACAGGTGTCTGACAACAAGGTGTGTGTTGGTAGCTGAAAAACGAAGTCTCTAGATACGTGAATCTCAAACTATCTAGGAACTGAAACCATTGTGGTATCCGTGGCTGTTCAAGGCATATTTACCCTGGGTTGTGTGCATAACATGTAACTTAAAGGAAGCTTGATGCTACAACTGGTAGCTTGCTTTGTTGCCAACTAATACACAAGCTACTGTAATGACTTGTTAGTGCCCCCAACCCAGCTTCTTAAATTGTAACAGTAAATACCTGATCCTGCCCCCCACCAGGGGGCGCCTGAGGATCACGAACACTCCTGCAGGCACTGCATCGTAAGTATGCAAGCTGACCTCTGTGTGCGCTGCATTCTTCACAAAGAGACATCAGGGCTCTTCTTCCTCAAGAGGAGTTTACAGTCTAACTGGAAAGAGAAGATACACAGAATTCATCCAGGATTCAGGTGACACGAACTCCCTAAACTGGGCCACTTCCATAGCTTCCTAAGAACATCTGGAGAAGCGTGGGGGTGGGGGCGTTCATCCCCTCTTGTGGCCTGAGCTCTCCTCTCCAGCACCTTGGTCTGCTGTCATTAGCGGCCACTTGTACCTCTCAGTGCAACAGTCCTGCTCTTTGAAGTTATTATTTCCTTAGCAAAGTTAATATTAGGGGAAATGCTGACTTATTTTTGTTACCAGCTTTAAAGCAGATGATTTGTAGTTATTTTCCTCTACATATTTTTCTCTACATTTTTCTCTAATAAAATACATTTTTTGTACCTGAACAATATAGTACATTTTATCCTTTATCCTTACAGGTACACATATACTAGTCAGTTCATGTCTTGAGTTTTGTTTTTAAGTAAGGTACAGAAATGAATTAAGAATTTGTCATTTCTCTTTCTACTCATAGTTAGGATGTTAGAAAGTGTAAAACGTGCTCTGATGAATTGTATGTCTGTTGAAACCAAAATGTGAAGAAAGTACCAGGTAATTTGCAAGAAAAAAAATAATTTTTAAGGTAGCTTTTTCTCTTTGGTAGCTTTCTGTTTTGCTTGGGGCTTACACTTGTTGAAGGTGCTAAATATGTACCAAAATAGTGCAAGTTGAAGCAGCTCCAAACCTAAGGAGCCGCAGTGGTTTGGGTGCTTGTCCAGGAACTGGGAAGAGAACACCTCGGGGGAGGGAAGTGAATGTGAGCTCTGAGGCAGTCTCCCTACCTGGCTGTTGGCATCCGTGTTCTCCAGAAGCAAAAATGAAAAGTCATTCTTAAGAATGTAGTACAGATATATTCTATCAATGTGGATTTTTCTTACTACTATTTCATCTTAGGTTTGCTCAGTGTGCAATCCACTGTTTTGTTTAAATATTTTTGTTGAAAATGGCTGGAGACTTTAGCTGAATACCTAATGTCGTTTTCTCAGAGGGCAGCATGGATTCTGTTTGGGGTATTTGGAAGTGCAAGTTTGTTGGGCCCACAGAAGTAGCCACCTGTGGTTCTGGGCCCAGGGTGCGACATACTTCTCATCAGTCGCTGCTGACTTAGAGGGTAGCTGTTCCTCTTGAGGAAAACATTAATAAACCTTTCTATTCTAAACAGTAGTGTGACTTTTACTTTAAATGTTATGTCTAATGATTCTTTTTTTTAAAGCTTAACTATGTCCAGGTTCTTAAGAAAATATTTTAGGGCCTGTGATGCATGGGCATGACCTTATGGGCCTTCAGGAAGCAACTTCTCGTGCTGTTGTGTACCACCCACCATACAGGGGATACAGTGGTGAATGACACAGATCAGATCCTTTGTGTTGTGGAGTTTTAATCTTTAGAAAATGGTAAAAGCCCTGTGTGTGTGCACGTGCATGCGTGTGTTTAATGCTGAACGGGTGCTGTGAACAAGAGGTACTCAGTGCAGAGGGTCAGAGTGCTTGGCAAAGGGATGATGTAATAGTGGGTGAAATGAGCTTTGAATAAGCGTTTGGAGTGTATGGCTGTGTAGCTGCCTTGAGGGGAGGAGGCCCTCCCACCTGCACACCGGGAGGTCAGTGCCGCTGCCTATGTAGACATGTGCCCGGATGCTGGAGGACTAGCAGAGACATCAGTGCATCTAGAGCAGAGTGAGCAAGGGGAGAATAGAAGCCATGGTGGAGAAGCAGTGTGACTGGACAGAGGAAGGTCCCTTCAGTGCGCCCCCAGACTGGGGTCTGTGGAGTGGGCCTCAGCAGCAGGTGTAGTGTGACCTGACTGATCTGGAACTCTTGTGTTGAGAATGGCCTACATAGGGGCATGCATGAAGGCAGAGGCCACGTAGAAAACTGAGTCAAGTGATAAATGGTGGAGCAGGGAAGAGTTTATATTTAGATATGCTTTGAATGTGGGTAGAGCCAGCAGGATTTAGTAACATGCACGTATAATAGAGATTGGTAAGAACTGGCTCCAAGACTTTGAGACCGATAGTCGAGATCATGCAGATTATGAGAGGAGCCGGTGGGAAGGGTAACAGAATTCAGTTTTCAAAATGTTGATGGTGGTATCGTAGATTTACAGTAGGCAGTTGAACTTGAGTCAAATTCAAGAGAAGCCCTGAACTAGAGATTTATTTGCATTAATACTTTTAAATTTGAGGTGAGACTAGGTAGGATGGGCAGGGCTGAGTGTAAATAGAGATTTCTGTGCTACTGTACAGCTGCAAAGGAATTAGAAAAGCATGCCATGTGCTGGCATACTCCTGTAATCCCAGCTTCTTGGGAGGCAGAGGCAGGAGGATAGGAAATTGGAGCCCAGCCTGGGCAGCTTGCTGAGACCCTGTCAGAAAAGGCTTGGAGGTGTAACTTGGTACAAAGGCCCTGGGTTTAATCCCTAGTACTCTACCACCAGAGAAGGGATACAGGGGTCACAGGAGACTTTCATGGACTGTGGTATGGTGGGAACTAGTACAGGGAAGAAACTTGGGAGCCTCAGATGTCACTGACTGCCTAGTAAACATGAAACAATACAATAGGAATGGTCCACTGAGGAGGCAAATTGAGTAAAGTAAGTGGCCCCTAATATGGGGTGGGAGATAGTGTATGCATACAGGAACTTGTAGTTCATAACTTTATGAAGTGTTAAGAAGTTTTAAACCTATAGTCCCAGCTTCTTGAAATGCCGAGACAGGAGGAGCACTTGTTCAGCTTGCCCCACGAAGTGAGGAGACACCTGCTTGGGTGGGGGCAAAAGTTGTAAGCATAGAGTAGTGTGAAACAGAAGAAAATTGACTTCTAGGAGATTTGAGCTACTCCAGAGAGGATCCTTTGACCAAGACCTTTAAAGAATGGTGGAATTTTCTATAGGTTAGAGTAGAAAGTAATATAGGCAGATTTTGGGGAAAGGGAAGGTACAAGACAGACATGAACAAGAAGTTACCTGGTTTTGACTGGTGTTGGCTATGTGAACAAACTAGCCTGGAGAAGATTAGGACCAGAGCGTGGCAAGCCTTGAAGCAAGAAGCTAGTAACCTAGGAGGGAGAAATCGGTAAATAACTAGGGCACGGGCCAGGTGAGGACAGGCACAGAGAAGTTTCAGAACTCAGGATGAAAGGGTTACTCACGTGAACTCACCCACTTGTCCTACTCTTCGTTTTTCTCTTCAGTGCCACTCTTTCTCTAATAAAGATGCTCTTGAAGGCCCAGGACTGAGGTCAGTTGGATTAGTGTTCACTGTAGAAGGGAATCCCTGACAGTCCGGAGGCAAAGGTGCTAAGAGAGAAGAACGTTTTCTTTCTCTTTCTCCCTGCGTTACCAGTCACAGTACCTGGCATCCAGGTGCCACACCCCCACCCTGCAGATCTCCTCTGTTCTTCACAGCCCCTCGAGCCCTTCCTGAGAGGTTCCTTACTCATCCACTCATACTTCCCACCTGCTCCTGTCCCTTGTGTGCTAGAGAAAGGGCATAAGCCATACTTAGTTGCGAGCCCCTTGGTTAAGTATGTCCTAAGCATCCCTGAGGTCTCTGTCCCCATTGGATGGGTTGGTGGTTGAAGGAACCCCCAGGAGTAAGGGACTGCTAAGCATGCAGCCTCCCAGTTTGGAAGAGTAGGACTTGAATAGTGGGCCCAGGGATTAGGTCTCTCCACCTGTCTTCCATGGAGAGGGGAAACATTTTGTTCATGTACTCATTGCAGTGTTACATGTTGAACCAAGGACTTCACACTGAGCTGCATCTCCAGCCCTTTTTATTTTTGAAACAGTCACTCACTTGTCCTGGCTGGTCTTGAACTTGCAGTTCTGCTTTGGCTTCCCAAGCTGCTGTGCTCTTTGGCAGGTACTGTTGCCTCTGGTTTGTGTTTTATGTTTTGGTCCTGCTGGGGTTGAACTCCAGGTCCTTGTCCACATTAGACCAGTGCTGCACCATTGAGTTATAGTACTAGCCAGCCCCATGTGGAACGATACACTTAATAAAGTTCAAAGTATTGGCTTCCTATACTCCCTAGCCCACATCAGAAGCTGTAGGATTCTGTGGGCCCTTGGAATCGCCGACAGAAAACTAATCCTTTATTTTCTGGAATAGGGATTGACTTTATCTGGACAGATGCCCAGGGACTACAACACCTGCGTCAGTCAGTCTGGCCCAGCACCAGTCCCTAGGCCAGATTTCGACATGGAAGTTGTGTGTGAAGGCTTTGGGCCGCTAGCAGCTTCGGCAGCTGTGGTCGGAGCTGTGTCGGTGCAAGGGTTTTCCTTGCTGCACTTAGCCCAAAGCCTGATGCCTCCTCATTCCCCACCAAGTGTGCAGACGGCCCCACACGCTCTCCCTTGCTGGCAGTTGAGTCCCAGGAGGGAGACAATGTCTGGAGCATGGCCAGCAGTGGGGCTGGAGGTAGGGAAGGCGCTCAGCACCCACCTCTCCACTTCCTTCCCCTGCCCTGCCCTGTCCTGTCCTCCAGCAGTCACAATGCAGGGAGGAGGATCTAGCAGACTCAGTGTCCCCAGGAGGGGCGGAGGGCCCCAGGAAGCAAGTGCAGAGGAGTGCCAGGGTAGGTAAGTGAGACCAGATGTTACCAAAAAGGATAAGGAAATGAGCCAGGTACACAAGAGATGATCCCTTTAGAATGACAGCGAAGATCTACTTAGGCCTGAGCAGGCATTGGGGAGAGGTGGCTATGATGAACTGAAGGTCAGGGCGAGTGCTCCCCATATAGTGTGTGTTAAGTAGAGTTGGCCTTACGAGCAGGACAGGGGGCCCGGTACCTTGGAGAGGGTGTCTGGGCTGGAGAAGTTTCCTGCTCTCTTGACTTGGACTGCAGCTTCCCTGTCTCGGTGGAGTGGAGGCAGCTGTGGAAGCCTTGGCTGTTGGCCTTGTGTAAAGCAGGAGTGCCAGAAGAGGACAGTCCAGGGCGTAGTGTGAAGAGTGGGATCACACCGGGAGCCCTGTAAGGCAGGAGTGAGCAGGTACCACTCTGGAAGTTCTCGGTCAGGAAAGGAAGGGCGGAGTGCACAGAAGTGACTTACAAAGCAAGGTTGTGGCAGAGCTGTGGATGAGGCCTGGGGGAAAGGCTTTACAACTAAGTAGCCTGCCCACTGCACAGCGAAGGCTGAGTGCAAGCCAGCGTGAGGTGGTGGGACACATTCCTCGGGGAACAGCAAGTACGTGAGAAATACGTGGTGTGAGTAGACGCGAGCTTGCAGCACTCCCAGTAACTACTTCCAGATAAAACCAATGAGGAGTATCCAGGATAGGTCTAATTGGGCAGAGCCAAGCCTCTTGCCTGGAGCAGACAGGAGCTCCGACAGACCTTGCACCCCTCTTGTGTTCTGGTAGACCCTGGCAACACTTCCACAGCCTCCATAAGGATGGGCTGAGGAGAGGAAGGCTGAAAAGGGATTTCCAGCAGGTGGTGGGGGGTGGATGGAGCCCTTCGAAGGCTGATTGAAGGGGAGAGTGACACATAGGGGCAGAAAGTACTCCTCTCAGAAGGAAATCTTCCAACTGGAGGTCCTGTTTAGGACTTGGACAGGGAGACGCAAAGATCATCCTGACAACAGTCCTTGTGAATGATGTCTTGTCCTCAGGTGTTTGTAGCCCATCACCTCTCACCAGGCATTCCCAGCCTGAGCCCCAAAGACCCCTCACAGAGGAAGGAATGGATTTGAGAATAGCCTTTGGCCCCCAGAGGCTGGGAGGAATGGAGAGCTGTGCCTTGGCAGGGGCTGTAGATCCAGTGGCCTTCGGAGCAGATGGGAGACAGATTAATGCCCCGAGGTGACATGGAGGAGACCTGGTGTGCAGGGTTGGCAGGATCTAACGTAGATCCTTAGGAGCGGGGGTCCTCACGCACCTACTTCCAGCTCCACCAAGGCCACTGCCCTTCTCTGTCCCCACCCATGTATACCATCCTTCCAGTCTGAACACATCTGGCACATAACGCTCACTGTGTATACTACACAGCCTATTCACAGCTGTGATTTTCTCTGATTCTTGCCACAATCCTATGAGGTAATGTGAGTAGACTTTTTTTTTTTTTCTTTCAACAGAAGAAGAGAACAAGACATAGAGAATGCACTTTATTTTTAGCAGTGTGCGTTGGGTCTCATGGTGAGTGCTGGAGCAGGAAGTAGAGTCCATGGAGCTTACCTACCCTAGGCAGAGTGCCTACTCCTGGGTGCACTGTGTCCTCTGAACCTCCCCGCAGCCAGCACAGTGGAGTTCACACAATGCCAAAAGTGGATCTCATTTCTGACTCCATGTCCAATGCTCATACCAAAAGTTGGGGAGAAGTTCCCTAACTGCCCTGGGTGGGGAGCTCTGTCCAGGAGAAGCTAGAGACAGCCCCTGCTTCCCAGACAGGCTGGACCCTCGCTTTTCTCTACTGGCCCAGGAAGTGGTGTAATGTGGGAAAGACTCCCCAGGGCTCTGGGGAGCACGCAAGGATCCAGTGGGGCAGACAGAGCTTAACCAGGCTTGTGTCCCGCAGGACGGGTTTGATTTCAAAGATCCCCCTGAGAGGTAGGGTGCAGGGGAAGTGTGTGGCGGGGAGAGGTTTCAGATATAAAAGGTTGTTGAAAAAGAACAGGACACCAGACAGACCAAATGTGTCCAGCAGGGACTCTTCCCTGTTTTCTGCTGGGGCTGGAAACATCTACAGACTCTGGCCATGGGGTCATAAAGAAGCAAGTGGAGCCCTGAGCAGACACCCAGACCAATCAGGGTCCCCCTCTACCTGCCAGGGAAGTGGGCCAGGTTTGGGGTGGAGCTGCACGCCTGGAGGTATTAAATGAGCTTCCAGTTCATTTGCATGTCCTAATTAACCATGAAATGAGCCCCAGCGGCAGAAGGAAGCTGCCAGTTTCTCTGAACACACCCATGTCCACCATCTCCCTATACAAACCGCTGCCTGTTCTCTCATCCTTAGGCCCTAAGTTTTTTTGTTTTTGTTTTTTTGTTTTGTTTTGTTTGTTTTTTTGTTGTTGTTTTTGTTTTTTTGAACTGGGGATTGAACTCAGGACCTTGCGCTTGCCAGGCAGGCATTTAATCCGCTGAGCTATCTCCCCAGCCCTAGGCCCTAAGTTTTCCCATTTACCTCTGCACTCAGCTTCAGCAAAATAAATGGCCTCCACCATTGTTGAAGGAGAAGCCCGCAAGGGGGCAGAAAAGTTAAAAGTATAGGAGGGTAGATGAATCACCAGAATCTTTAACAAAGCTTGGCATGCTGGTTGGGGCATTGCATCAGCCCTGTCGAGGCTGAATGAGCACTGGACAGTCAGCATGCCAAGTGCTACCCATTTGGGTGGATCCTATGGGGAAGGCAGGTTGCATTCTTGATTTGACTCTGGGCAGCTAAGTGGACAGTTTGTAGGGTACGGTGGAATGCAAGATTGGAAGCCAGTGGGATGTTTCACCCCAGCTCTGCCCTTAGGTGGCCCTGGACATGTTCTGTACCTCCGCTGGGCTTCTCCATGTAAAATAGGAGGGCAACCGCTTCTGGGGTGTAGTGAGAAGGATGGAAGAATACCGATGTGACAAGGTTCCTGGCACCTATGTTGGCAGCAAATGTAACTTCTACACTGTTTCGGTCCAAGTTACAGTGAGTCTTCACTTTGTTGGATTCTTTCCAAGTGAAAGGTAATGAAGTTTCGTTATTAGATCCTCTTGAGGTCAGGAGGTGGGTCCTTTTCATTACACTGTTCCTAGTTCTGCTCAGAAGGCCAGGCACTGGGGGGCTACTGATAAACTCTTGTTTACTGCCCAACCAGTCCATGAAACAGGTGAGTTGCGGATGGCTGTTTCCTCTGGAGTCGTCCCAGACTCAAGACTGGTGTTATCTTGAAGAATTTGCCTGGTGTCCCCTCCGCCCCACACACACACCCACAGAGCTGTGAGGATTCTTCACATTCTGCTCACAGACACATCACTGCCACAAGCAAAGGCAGCCACAGCTGACTTCCCATGCCAGAGCCTGAACTGGCAGGGTTCTCTGAGGAGACACAGCATGGGCACCTCCAAAAAGCATGTTCATATTTGGCAAACTCGAAGCAGAGAAGTAAGGAAGGGCTGGGCTTTGGGAGCTGGGTAACCCTGCGGCTCAAACCTCAGCTCTTTTGTGTGCCAGCTGCCTGCCCCTGCTCCTGCTCCGGGCAGCTTGCATGACCCCTGCCTCCCTTAGTGTACCTGGGATACAATACCCTCCAGGCTCATTACAAGTTTTTTGTTTTGTTTCTGTTTTGGGGGGTTATTTGCAGTACCAGAGATTGAACTCAGGACCTTGTGCTTGCCAGGCAAGCGCTTATTCTACTGAGCTATCTCCCCAGCGCATCCCAAGTTTGAAAGAGCCGTCCAAGTTGCCTGTCAGATAGTGAATGCTCAGAAACGGTACTTTTCTTCCCTCACACCAACTGGACCTCTGATGCCCCTCTAATCTAATCTCCACCCCTGGCAGTCTGGGCTGCAGGCCGCAGTCTTCCTTGCTTTTTCCCTTTTCTGTTTGCTCTCAATGCTGTAAGGAGGGAAGGCCTCAAACTCTAATTGCAGCTGTCACCTCCCTCTCCCCAATCAGGCAGCGGGTGGGGGAGAGGGAGGGACAAGGACACACCCCTGAGGCGAGTTGCCTGCCCAAGGGGCCTGGCCGGGTGGGGACTAAGCCCGCTGGCTGGTCCCCGAGCTCAGGCTCCCCCCGCTTCTTTAGGAGGACCGGCTGCGCGTTTGGGAGCTGCGCATTTGGGAGCTGGACCCTACTGACTCCGAGTTTGAAGGAGGCCAGGGCTTCGCCTCCGGCTGAACAATGGAACTAGGAATTAGAGGGCTCACCTTTACCCTGCTGGTGAATCTCCATGTTCTGCCCTAGGACGGGGTTAGGCACAAGAGACTGGGTAGAGCGTTGGGCAGAGGTTTTCTGGCTGCTGGAGTAGGGGCGGTGTGTCTAACTCCAGGCTCCTGCGTGCACCCCTCGGGCGCCTGCCTCCCCCACACTCCGCCCGCCAGCGCCGTGTTCTGGGACAGGTGGCATATGTGATGCTGCCTGCCTCCCTTTGCCCCCTTACAGGAACACAGGGAGGTGAGAGGTTTTTGAATGTGCACAGTGCAGTGTGCCTGTAGCCCACAGGGGACAGGGAGGCATGTCCCAGCCTCCCCGCTCTCCGTCGTGCGCTGCCCTCCTTATTCAGCCATGCCCCAGGACCCTGCAGGGGCTGAAGCCTAGGGGAACAGGGAAGGCTGGGGGTGGGGATTTCCCCTGGCTGCCCCGACCTTGGGAGCTGGGCTTCGGCCTCTGCCTGCTGCAGCAGTGCCTTGCCCGGGAAGTGGAAGCACTAAGGTTGGGGGCACCAGAAATGGGTCTTTATTGGGGGCCCCAGTGCCCTTTCCCACACAGTGTTCACTTGAAGGCGTTGAGGGCAGTGGAGGAATGTCAGGAAGACGTCTTGCTCTCCCCTGTTCCTCCCTATTGTCACCTGCAACCCCCATATGAGTAGGACACACAGTCATCTTTTTCTCCAGGAGCCGTCCCTTCTCCCACAGCCTCTCCCAACTGCTTTCCAGTCATCCGTGCCCCCGAACTCTGGCCTCTCCCTCCATTCTGAAGGAAAAGAACTTGGATTTGGGCTCTGACAGTCGAACACCCGCCCCCCTCCTCCCCAGGGGCCCAGCATAGGGACTGGTCTTTTGGGTTCAGTCAACTTTCCCTCTGGGATTCAGACCCAGACAGCTGTGTTAATATCAAAGCCCGAGGGTGAGGGCTCCATGGCCTTAGGGCTACTTGTGTGGGGGTTTTCCCCCTGTCTGGACTCCCCTGCACTTGGGAAGGGGCACCGTCCAGAGCCCTTGGAATGGCTCCACTTTTTGACCTTCTGGGAGCGTCCAGCCCGGGACTCTGAGGCCATGGGCGTCACCCAGCCCGGCTTCTCCTTCAGCAGCCTGTCGCGGTCAGGCCTCACACTGCGCAAGAATTTCCTAAAGATATTTGCAGTGAGAGCAAACCTTCGGCCCAGCTCCCGGGGCTGGCTTTTCCCCGCCTTGGGCTCACCCACCCCCCCAGTCTCGCCCTTCTCCCCACCCTTCTCCAGTTCTGGCAGGTCTAGCCAGTTGCCCACCAGGTCCGCAAAAACATTGTCCCCTAACACCAGCGGCTGCCGATTGCGGCCTCGCGACATCAGCGTGGAGGTCCAGTCGTCTGGTTCCCCCCACTCGGGCCCCCGCTGAGTGCAGCTTTGGTGCTCGGGCAGCTGTGTCCTGGGCAGGGGGCTGGGATCCCTCCCACAGACACCCCCGCGGCCTGTAAACTTGGTGCTGCCGCCGCCGAGAGCAGGACGGCTGGCAGGGGAGGAGCAGCCCCCAGGCCTGGCCACATCTCTGCCACCTTCCGCATGAGGCCACTGGGGCTGTGTCCGGGGGCTTTCAGGGCAGCCTGGTACAGGACCCCCTCCAGAGATGTCCAGCTGTTCCAAGGCCGTCTGGACCTGTAGCAGCTTCAGTTCTTGCAGCGCCCCCATCATACAGTTCATCTGATCCTGTAAGCCATCACCCACTTCCTTCATAGATATCTGAAGGGGAGAGAGAAAGCAGAGGCCAGTGAGCTGCAGGGTAGCTCCTCGGAGCCCTGAGCCAAGACTTGCCACCCACCTCTTGCAGCCCAGTCAGTGCAGCTCTGCGCTGAGAGAGATTTTAATGCTGCTAATGCTAAATAAGGGAAACAGCATTAATACCAACAAGCTAACGAAGGAAGATGCTGTCCTAAAGGCATACACATGCTGCTCCTCTTATAGTGGGATTATGTCCAGGTAAACCCATGGTAGACTGAAAATACCATAAACCGAAAATGTATTTAATACACATAACCTACCGGGCATCACAGCTTAGCCTAGCTAACTCACATGTGCTCAAAAGTTACATTAACCTGTACGTAGGCAAAACCATCCAACATAAAGCCTATTTGATATAAAGCTGTTGAATAGCTCATGTAAGGTACCACATGCATGAAAAAGAAAAGGGGTACACTTTCATACCATGGGTAAGTACAAAGTCCATGTAAGGACCGTGTGTGTGTGTGTGTGTGTGTGTGTGTTCGCGCGCGCGTGCACACGACGCTCACTGTACATATTTATAGTATATAATATAAATTTAATCCCCCAGTTGAGATCGGTTTGAAGGACCCAAAATGATGGTGGCAAGCGTATGCTGTCTGGTGTCTGGACCCTCTTTCTCTCTGATGGATGATGGTGATGATGGTGGTAATAATGATATGTGAGCATTTGCTACATGACATACATTATTCTAACTACATAATTTAATCTTTTATATAAGCTCTTTTGAGGTTGCGATCACTGTTCTCAGTTTAACCAGTGAGGATTCTGTGGTAGGGAATGAAATAACTCACTTAGCCACACAGTTCATAAGAGTTGGGACTAAAATGCAAGACTGACTCACCGCCAATTCTGTAGCCCTAACTGCCAAACACGGTCTGCACGTGGCTGGGCTTTCAGGCTACTATTTTTTGTCCCAGTGTTTTCTGCAGGGCAATAGAGAGGGCTTGAAAGGGCTGACCAGGGTTTCCTTTAGTTGCTCTTGACATCTGACTGGCCAGCAGGGAAATGAGGCCAGGAAATCCCCCACCTGCTGGAAACCCTTGCCCAGCTCGCCCAGCCTCTCTCCCTCCTGAGCACCTGCCCTTTGTGTAGCCCTCAGACTTGGCTCCAGCCCGCCTTCTGCCTTCTTAGCCTGACTGGCTGTGCTGCCCTGGCCAGGCAAGAGTGGGGATCCTGGGGCCAGATCTTCCAGACCTTTTTCGGGTTTCTGAGGACAGTCGCAGGTGCCATCTGGAAGGGGCTGTGAGATTGACTTGGGTGAAGGCCACATTTGGAGGCTGGGGAGGGAGGCTCTGCTGATAACATTCATAGGGTTCACCCTCGCTGGGCCCAAGCTGCCTTGGCCCTGCCAGCTCCCTCCCCAGACCCTGATCGAGTTACTCACAGCAAGCTTCATGTGCGGGGACCATCTGTTTCTTAAGCCCCCCAGAGACCCAGAGGATCATCTTACCTCCTGTCTTAATGCTCAGAGCTGAGCACGGAGGGCAGGCGGGAAAGGTAGCTGGCAGGCCTGGGCTGCCCTGGCAGCGCCCCGGCTCAGGCTTCTGCATTCAGTCTTCCCCTGCCAACCCTGGCCTGTGCAGGGAGGGGCATCCTAGATAGGTCGCAGGGAGCCAGCAACTCGAAAGGACAGTGGAGGACTAATGCCACTGAGGGCAGGGAGGCTTCTGAGGGTGTGAAGATTGCCCACACGTGTGTGCCTTCCTGAGATGGGGAGGACATGGTGGCCCAAAGCTCTTGACAGCCCTCAGAAGTGCTGGAGCAAGTATATGAGTTAGATCAGTGGTGGCAGCAGCAACAAGAAACACAGAGCCCGGGGGTGACAATATCTGCTGTTGATGGCCCTGGCTCTGACCTCTTTGCTTCTGCCTTCTGGACCCTTCCTTTCAGAAGCACTCCGCTGCAGCTGATGAGACCCAAGGCAGCTCCAGCAAGACTGAGCCCCAGACCAAGCTCTGTGCATTCTGGGTAAACTGTCTCCCTGGCCTTATTCCCTCTGCACTAGTCCACTTTCCTGTCACACCTGCCTGGAACCTCAGAGACATTTTTGGCTTCTTCATTAACCATCCCTTTCCTGTCCAACTTCATCACATGCCACCTTGAAGTCCCCCCGCCCCCATGTGCTGCGCCTCGCTGTCCATCTCTTGGAAGGCTGCAGAAGCCTTGTCAGGCCAGCAGATGTCCCAGTGCCTGACCAGTTTTCCCAAAACATTTCTGTTTGCCTTAGTCAGTGGCTCTCCAGAGACGCAAATCTAAGTGATTTAACTCTGCAATCTAGACGCAAGACAGGGTGTTCGATTCTGGGGGTACCTCTATCCCCTGTGCACTTGCCATGCTATAGTTAGGGCCTAGTACCAAAATATACTAACATTTTTTTTTTTTCAGTACCGGGTATTAAACTCAGGACCTTGTGCTTGCCAGGCAAGCGTTTTTTCTACTGACCTATCTCCCTGACCCTATAGTAGTAATTTTTTTTCCCCAGAACTGGGGATTGAACTCAGGCCCTTGTGCTTGCCAGGCAAACGTTTATTCCACTGAGCCATCTCCCCAGCCCCTATAGTAGTAATTTTAAAAAGCAACAAATACATGTCCTACTGCTCAGGCAGTATTTGTCAAGCACCACTACAGACCAGAGAATGAGGGCTGTACATCATCATGTCACCCCAGAACCTCACTAGCACCTGGCACTTGCTATATACCCATATGCTGAGTCCTACTGGCACCCACCCGCATCATCCATTCAAACTTCTTGCTACTACCTTCAGTCGCTTGCTAATCAGAGAGAGGTGGGGGAGAGAGACAGAGACAGAGAGGAGAGAGACAGACAGACAGAGAGACAGAGAGAGAGACAGACAGAGAGAGACAGAGACAGAGAGAGACCGTTTCCCAAAGTTTCATTTGACCAAGTAGCAAGGAGGCTGGGCTGGCGGGCTTCCTTCCAGAAGGCAAAACACAGCCTGGGTCAGAGCAGTGGGAGGAATGAAATGACCCCATTCAATTTTATCCGGTATGGAAAAATCCATAAGACACAATGCTGACATTTTGCACAAGTTTTCCAAGGAGAATAAATGTGTGGGCATGTATGAATTCAGGGCTGTCCATGAAACAGAGGCCCCATTTAAGTAAACAAGAGCTGCAATTGCACCCATATTAAAAGTACATTAAAAACTTGGGATCTGGAAACAGAAGGAACAGAGTTCAAATCCCAGCTCTGCCATGAAGTAGCTATGCAAATTGGGCACATTAAATTGTCTTTCAATTTCTGCATTGTTCAACATGGGAAGGACAGCTTCTATCTCATGCAAGTTTATGCAGATTGGATGGTAATGTATCTCTCCACAGCATAAAGAAACCACTGGGTGAATGCTAGCTGTTCATTTAAGGCTGCCTGTGTATTTTCAGAACGTTTTCCTTGCTAGAAATTAAGACACAATAATGACAGGGCTCCACTCATTACATCCGCTACAGTCAAAGGGAAACACATCTCTTGACCTGCTCCATGCAGAGGAAGGTGAGGGAAAGGAAGAGGAAGCCCCGGCATCCTCTTGCCCACCCGCACACTGACCTCAGCCCAGCCACAGGCAGGTGCTGTGCAGAAGCAGGAGGAGGCAGCTGTGAGGGAGAGAATGGAAGAAGGAAGCTGACCTGCGGGAAACCCAGAGGCCAGGGGCAGTGGGAGAGGGAGCATCCCCAGGGTATTGACTGAGAGGGGAGCCAGCACGACCGCCTTTCCCACCAACCCCAAGGGGATGATGTCACCCCCAGAGGAAAAGCCAGAGGCCAAGCTGCTGTCTTCGCCCAGAGCGTGGGACCTTGAAGAGAAAGCCCTCTGGGTGGGAGTGCAGGACTGGGGCCAGCTCAGACAGAGCCGGAAGTGAACATCTCTATATCAGGGTCTCAAGGCTAGAAGCTGCTGGACTCCTCTGGCCTCCTCTAGTCCCTGAGCCTCACATTTTTTCTCAGGACAGTTTTATCTTCCTTGCTCTCGGGTCAGGTGGAGGGTCTGAGTGGTCCTGACGAGTTTAAGTAGGAATGGGCCTAACAGCCACCTCCCTTTCAAGTCCACGTGTGTGACTTAACCTTCCACCACCGAAGGAAGAGCCTGTAACAGTCACACCCTGGGGAACATCATGGGCCTCTCTCCTGAGAACGGCCCTCAGTGGCCTTCACTGTGTTCTTTGCCTCCACACACTGCTCAGCCCAGCTCCCAACCCTTCTCCCAGCATTTCTCGGTCTTGGTTTCATTTCAAACATGATCTGCGCATCCAACTTTGGCTGGCTGAGGCCCACCTCAGCACATGCCGTGTTCTGTATTTGGAGCTGCACGGCCTTTGGTGCCCTCCTGGTGTAGGAGCGAGCCCCACATGGTAGTCTGGAGTCCTAGCTGACTGACTAGGTCTCACCCTGACCTCGGCCTTAGCTAACCTGTCTGCCTGCCACTGGCTAAAACACAAGGCCCTCCCACTGGTTAGCATGTGCCCCTTCCCACACTGCCGGAACCCCATGCTTGCTCTGGGAGACTGACTAGGCAAGTGGGGTACGGCCCACTTGGGAGATGAGGAACCTGGCAGTCTCCTCTCTATGCTGCCCAGACATTCCCCACTAGAACGTCCGTATTATCTTCACCATATCTGCATGTGATTCAGACTCTAATATTTTATTTAAATCTGTTTATGCAAATAAATGTGTTCATCAAGGAGCTGGCATGAAAAGTATATAGCTTGCCATCCGTAGACAACAGCTGTGAATATATGTGCTGTCTGGAGTGCTACCACGAGAAACATCACTCTAGCTCCCCAGGTCCCCAAGCTGTCAGTGGCAGGACCGAGACCCCTAGGCGGGCTCCCTTCCTCCAAAACAACAGGTATGAGAATGACGTCATCATCCCTAACCACCCAACCTTATGGCTAGCGATGAGAAGAAGCCTGCCAGGCAGTGGCGTTTCCTGCGAGCTGGAGAGACAGCATGAATCCATCCTCCAGGGGCCTCTGAGACCCAAGTCAGTTCCTTCCCACTAAAGGCTCTTCTTCACCGATGGATGAGGGAAGAGGACCTGCCTGCCTGTGGCTGTAGGCACAGGTGCCACCGGGACACCAGACCCCCACTCTGAGCAGAGTATTCTGGGGTCCGCTGTCCATGGGCACCCCTGCTGTGCACACTCTCTGGGCCCTTTGTAGTGTGGGAGGAGTGGGGATGGAAGAAGAGGCGCCAGCATCCTCGGCTCCCTTCCCAAGCCCTGCTCCGGCCCCTGACTGATCCTGCAGCTGTGCCCTTCAGCCATCCCTCTCACGCCCTCTCCCCATTCCGTCAGAATCCTTTGACACAGGCTTAGCTTTGCCCATGGAACTGGCACAGTGCCCTGCCTCACCTCCCCACCCCCATTACTCACAAGATCTCCATACAGTTCCTTTCAGCCCCTGAGGAAGCTACTGAGGAGGCTTTGGGCCGGAAATGGGAAAAGCCCTGTTTTTGCCAAACAGCCCATTCTCCAGTTCAGTGAATAGGGACCTTCTTGGCTCTTGGCTGGGGCTCTCAACAGGAAGGTAAAGAGGAAGCCGTGCCAAGAGCTGCGGGAGGGAGGAGGGGAAAGAAAGAGGAAGTGGGGACGTGAACCGATGAGCCTGCTTTCCTAACTTCTACCAGGGCTCACATGTTCAGGCCAGAGGCAAGCAGACAGAAAGAGGGATCCAGTGTTCTTTACCTCCTCGAGGGGCCTGCCCTTTGGCCTTAGCAGGCCCTGAGAGCTTGAACTCCTCTCTCCTGAAGTCACATTCCTCAGGAAACCAAGGGACCTCATACAGTCACCTACCTTTTCTCCTTCCTAGGTCAGGCCCTCACGCTGTCTTGCCCAGATCCTTATAATAACCACCTAACTCACTCTCCTGCCTCGGTTTCCTCCCTCTCCCTTCCTCCCCTCCACACCACCTTCTAGGTCTGGGTCATATACCTGACCATGCTGCTCTCCAAAGAACACAAGAGAGCAGACGCTCTGACAGAACATTTAAAGACCTCCTCCCCCCACCAGTCTGTTCTCAGCAGCCCTTTCAGCGCTGTTGCCCACTATTGCTCCGCACATGCCCCATGTTCCACACACATTCAATCTGGTCTTCAGACATCAGCAGGGCTTCTGCTCTGCGCCTTCTCCTCATGTCTCCCCACCCACCTGGAACACTGTCTAGCTCACAAGTTCTCTCTTCCGCAGTAGGAAGCGCTCCCTGACCTCTCAGAGAGGTCACTCTTCCTTCTCAGCGTGCTCAGCCTGTGCACCTTAAGCCGCACATATCCTCTATTTCTGTCCTAGAGGTCAGCATGCATTTACTCCGCGCTTGGAGCATAAGTTCTGTAGTCAGGATGACTGAGTCTGAACTTCACCTCCGCCACTTCTCAACTCTAAAACTTGGGCCAAGTTACTTAAATGTCTCCCATTTTTATTTTGTGAATTCAAAAATGGAAATAAAGTACAGCTCCTCAGGGCTCCTTTGACAAACAAAATAGTGCATTTCATTCTAATATATTAATATAAACATCAACACATGTTTTACCTTTTCTATTGAACCATAGGCTCCCTGAAGAGAGGATCAGTGTCTGCTTATATTTGTAACCACAGTGCTAATATCTGCTTAGAGCTTTAAACACATTAGCTCTCAGTAACTGTTGTGTTTTGTGAATAAGTGACTCTTATGCAAACCAGTCTGATCAACCCAACCTCAAGAGTCTACCAAGTCACTAGGGGCTGGGGAGATAGCTCAGTGGCACTGTATCAGGTGATAAGGACCAAACATAAAGATAAGTGATAAAGTATTTCACTTACATTGTTATTTGATCTTCATAGTAGGTAATTGGTTGTTTTTGCTTTTGTTTTTCAGTACTGGGGATTGAACCCAGAGCCTTTACACTGAGCTACACCCCAGTTTATTTTTTTATTTTTATTTTATTTATGTATTTATTTTGTATTTTAGGGAAGGGTCTACACGGTGTTCAGGGTCTCACTACTAGATTGGACTCATAGGCCTGTTTACAGCCTCCCAAAAGCCAGGATTACAGGCGTGCACCACCACGCCCACCCAGTCTCAATTGGCATCCCAGCATGCCCCAGGGGCAAGGCTGGCACAGCAGGCCCGGGGATAGAACCCTGGCTGGCCTCTGTGCCTTTGCAAGCGCTTTAATCCACTGAGCTATTTGGCCAGCCCTTCCCAGTTTATTTTTTGAGACAGGGTCTCCCTAAGTTGCCCAGGGTGGGCTCGAGCTCGTTATCCTCCTACCTCCGCCTCCCACAGTGATGGAATCACCCGCCTGTGCTCCTAGGCCCAGTTTGAAATAAGTATTTTTAAAATAGCACATCAGAGATGAGAAAACCAAGACAGAGAGAGGTTAATATGTCAAGTTCAAGTTGGCCTGACCCAAATCCCACACTCCACGCTCTCTTGATTCATCCTCTTCTAAGAAGCATGAAGGCCCTCTTCCTCCCTGTGTCAAACATCAAGAAGAGTGAGATAAGACCCTTTGCAAAAGTTTTATTTCTACTTAAGATAATTTGTTCGTTTACCCCAAAAGCTAAAGGCTGTTCCTACTGTAACTCCTTTATCCACCTTTCTCCTCATTTTGCCTTTATGTCCTGGTTCCTGAAGATAAGAGAACAGAAAAGTCCTTTCTGGGAGCACCAGGTTGCCTGGGAGGACCTCCGTCTGAGAGAGGAGACTGCTGCCCTGTCGCAGCTGGGACAGACATTCCAGAACATGGCCTTCTGCGGCCTCCCCCTCCTCGAGGAAGCCTTCCTGGCCTGGCTGTATTTCATGAGCCGAGTCACTCAGGCTTTATGTATTCTATTTGTTCTACACTGACCTGAATTCAGGAGGAATGCCCTGTGGGCATCTTGCATCTGCTTCCTCAACATGTCTGCATCTAGCCCATTTGCTGGAAGCCCACAAGGGAGCTGTGTGTGAGGAACAGCTGGTCCCAAGGCCTCCTGTTCAGGCAGGGTCCCTCCCTGGCGGCTGCAGGGGGAAAGATGTGCTTCCCGCTGAGTCCTTGCAGCCCCAACCCCTTCATCTCAATAAAGAAGCGTGCCAGCTGCCACTACTTCTCTAGCCACACTTCATCCCTGAAAGCTGACCCCCGCCCTTCCAGGCAGGAGGCCTGGCCACTCTCTAGCCATCAACTCCATTGAACCAGGAGCCCTGAACTTCCAGCCTCCTCCCAGGGCTCACTTGCTATGACACAATTTTTGTTTTCCCAAGACACTGAGAGATTCTGCTACTTTGGCTTTTAGGAAGACTCTTTATCTATATTTTGTGGGCCAAGGACAGGACCAGGATGAGGAGGAGAGCAGAGAACACCCTGGACACAGATAATTTCACAATCTGTTAGTGTTTCCTTCTGCACGCTGAGGAGTCTTATCTCCACACTGTCTGCAGGATGTTTGCTTCTTGAAGGGAACTGGGTGAAATAAATGATGCAGAATTTGAACAGTACTGCAGGAGGCCATTCCTGGGCACAGAACACCTAGGGTACCGTGTCCCCAGGAGGCACAGAAATCCTGCCTGGGATCAACCATCTTCAGTACAAAAGCTTCCCCAATCCCAGCTCATGAAATAAACCAATTGCGTGCCTTTCCCCTTCCATTGCAGGCCTGAGTATACACAAACCCATGCCACCCTACCCCAGCCACAGCCCAGCTTCGTCTAATTCAATCCCTGTAGTCTGCTTCCACTTGAGATACAAAGGCACTGCAATCTGCTCCTGCTACCTAAGCCTTGAGCTTGAGGTGGCACAGCGTAAGACTCAGACACCTCTGCCGTCTCCTTTCGGTGTGAGCTGGCACTGGGGAGAGGGTGGAAACACAGGGAGGGGTTTGTGGCTCTACCATCTGAGTGTCATTCTGGGCCCCTGGCCAGGCCTTTGGCTTCCTCTCCAAGAGTCAAAGGCTGGAACTGCTCAGACAAAAGGCCAAATGAAAGCTGATGGGGAGCAGGGTGACTTTAGCCTCTCCCCTTCTCCTAGGGACTGGGGGCTCATGGCCTTGGCAGAGAAGGTGCAAATCAAGATCTGGAGCTCAGCTCAGTGCAGATTCCTATTTGCCTTTTTTTATCCTCCTGGCATCCACAGACTGTCTTCTTCCCCTCACCACCTCCCACCTAGGTTGCTGTATGACATGCAAATCAGTAGGATTTTAAAATTCGGGCCCATGCCAGGAACACCCACAAGCCCTACATTTAGGCAGATCCTGATGTGGGTGGTGGAGGCCCCCCCCCAGCACAGAGAAGAGGATTCTATTAGTTTCTTGATGCAGCATGGGTTTTGGACCTCATGCATGGTGATGATCTTGTCTCCCTTTCTGGTACTGGACACGAAATGAGAAAAATGAAGTTGTGCACGAGTGGGCCACCATCCTGGCATGAGAGGCAAGTTGAAACTAGTACAGGAGGGGCACAATACAGGTTAAGAAGAGCAGCAAAAGACACTTTTGCTCTCACCAAAGAAATACTTCTGTGGACCAGTAATTTTCACAACTGTCAACTCAGAAAGGGCTTCAGGGAAAAGGACGAAAGAAATGATCATTAACCTGAGAAGGCAGACAGGAAGGGTGCCAGGGTGACTCTCTCAGGAAGTATCAATGAGAACACCTGCCACTTCAAGCTCCCTCCTCACTCCCGCTCCAAAGCTGGGCTAACACGATGCCAAGTTCCCTCCCAAGCAGGAAGAGTAGAGCCTTCACAGGCAGAAGTGGAAAGCTGTCCTGGAATCTGAACAGCCATGGGCTGGCACTTTCTGGACACAGGGCTGTGCTGTGCACCCTCGTGCCCTGGCTATGAAAATAAAGGACAGGAGCAAAGTGAGACCAAAGAGATAATCCGAGAGAAACTCAGAGACGCAGAGGTAGAGACTCGAGAAAGAGCCTGTTGAAGAAGAGAAGAGCAGAGGACAGAGGGCGTGGGTAGGCATCCTATTTGCCAATTCTGGTGGCTCAAGAAGTAAAAGGCATGGGGCCAGGGAGATAGCTCAGTAAACAAGCGCTTGCCTGGCGACAGCAAGAGCCTGAATTCAATCCCTGGTTCCGCC
>NDGN011382714.1:0-18255 GCA_002564285.1 Tympanoctomys barrerae | reverse complement strand
AAAAAAAAAAAAAAGTAAAAGACCGGGTAAGGAGGCAGGCAGGTGGTGCACCAAGTCAGTGACAATCAGCCTGGGCCTCCCTAACTGGCTTTCCAGCCGCCTGCTCCCGTGCCGTTTGGGGATTTGGTCCCACCCCAGACCAAGCTACTTCTCCCGGCCCTTGCACCCCGGGCTTCGGCACGTTACCCACACTCTCTCCGAGCCCAGACCTGACATCTGGCTGGGACTCCACAACTCCCTCCCGACTCGAGATCAGCCAGGCGGCGCCCCTCCTCCCGCACGGCCCTCCCCCGTCATTACAGCTGCCAGCCCCCTCCCTGCTGGCAGGCAAGCCCAGGCAGACAGCCGGCCCAGCCTGCCCCCGCAGCCGCGCCAGCTCTGCCAAGCCCAGCAGAGCTGGGGCCCGGGGTGGTGCCAGCTCCCCTGGAGCGAGCGGTCCCAGGTGACCTCCGCCCAGGGCAGGGATGAGGCCTGCGCTCCGGGAGACGAGTGCGGCCCCAGCACCTGCGGCGTCCGGCTGCTCTGGCCTGCTACTTCCGTGCTCGGCCACTGTGCTGATGGTCTCCGGGTGAGCCCTCTGCCCCCTCTTTCTCTAGATCACATGTCAGCCTGGTTGGCCGCTCTCTGCCGCTGTCACTTTTTCTGATCTCATCACAACTGTCTACCCGAAGTTTCCTCGTAACCCTTTCCCGGGGGACAGACCCTCTGTCTACCAGCTCTCGTCCTCCCCTGTCCGCTCCTGTCTTCCTCACTCTTTTTCGGCCCTGGGGCCAGAGCTGGGGACCGTCGGGGCGGAGCAGCCCTCCCCACCCGCGCCGTCGGCTCGGCTCTTACCAGCTCCTGTTTTAGGCGACGCAAGTAGCAGTCCATTTCCCTGTTCTCTTCTCTCACGCGCCCATTGGCCGGGCGCGGCTCCACTAGCGACCCTCGAGCGGGGACGCGGAGCCCTGCTTTGCCCGCACGTGCGCCCCGCGGCCCCGCAGCGCTCAGCTGAGCTTCTGTTTTTGCTCCTAGATTCCGACTCAGAGCTGCGTCCCCGCGGCTCTCCGCGCGCGCTCGATGC
This sequence comes from Tympanoctomys barrerae, assembly GCA_002564285.1. Classification (NCBI taxonomy): domain Eukaryota; kingdom Metazoa; phylum Chordata; class Mammalia; order Rodentia; family Octodontidae; genus Tympanoctomys; species Tympanoctomys barrerae. The sequence continues at coordinate 17,192 of NDGN011382714.1, read as the reverse complement.
CAGGGGCGGAGGGAAAAGTGGAGCAGCCAATCAGAACTCGGGGGGGATGTCCTCAGCCTATGAGGAAAGCGGACGGGGGCCGCGGGGCGGGGGGGGCCGGAGGTGGGCCGGGCTGTCGGGGATGCGGGGGTCGCGGGGGGTCCCTGCGGGCGCAGCCGGGACGTCTTGCGTTCAGACGGGGCCGACGCCCTTGCAAAGCTCCCGTGGCTGTGTACAGGGTGGGCTAGGCCTCACGGCTGGGGACCCCACTGCGCGCCGAAGCCCGGAGCCCACTCACCCCTCCCACCCGCGTCCAGAAGCTCTACCCCAGGGGCCCAGTGCAGCCCCTCGTCCCGAGAGGACACGGGGCTAGGGCTGCGCCCGCCTCTCCTGACTTGTGCTCCTCCTTACCCATCCTCGGGCAGAGTTCAGAAAACACGTGGGGCGGCAAGCTTGGCACTAAGCGACCCCCGCGGTGCGCGGCGTCGCCGCGAGCATGTAAGTCCGCAGACGCTGGGTAAGACAGCGGCAGCTCTGCCCTCAGGAATTTACAGAGGCGGAGGGGAGAGATGAGACAGGTGAAAGCAAGCGCCGTAATATCAGAACCTGGTTTAAGGACAACGCGCAACGGGGCGACGCAGGGGGCTGTGCGCAGCAGTGCCCGCGGGAGCGGAGGAGCAACCCTCGCTCGCCCCGAACTCGCCCGTGCCGGTCTTTGTGAGGTCGGGAAGGGAGCGGGACTCGCAGGAGCTCGGAGGCCCCACAGCCCAGCCTCCGCGCACTGTGCTCGGGCTGCCCCTCCTCCCCCAGCCACTGGGCAGGGCCCGGGAGTAATTAGGGAAATTAGCGACGTGTTGTTTCAAGGTAATTAACGGGAAACAACTTTTGCCCCAGGCGGGATTGGGGGGCTCTACTGGGATACAACTGTAAGGGCGCAAGCATAGGTGCAAATTGAGCTGCGTCAAGCAAGAGCATCAATTTCTGCTAACGGTAAAAAGACGAAAGAAAAGGAGAGGAGGGAAAAGGGAGTGGAAAGGGCCGAGGGAGAGGAGGCCCCGTCCAAGCCTGCATCTCCGTGGGTCTTTCCCTGCCAAGTGCCCGCATTCACCCTGCTGGGTTTAGTCGGTGGCGCCTGTGGAAATCTCGAGGGCGGCCCAATGGAGCTGCAAGTGGAGCACAGGGTGCCCTGTGCTCACTGGCGAGACCCTAGACTGCATCTCCTTTTCTCTCTGGGCCTCTGCTCCGCAGCTCCCAGCGTCATCCGCCCTCCAGGAGGCAGCTTTCTGGGAGACCCTACTTAGTAGAACCAGCGTGTGCGTGTGCGTGTGCGTGTGTGCAGTGGCAGTTTCTGGCCTAGTGGAACAAGGCCTGGGTTGAGTCTTGTGGGATTGGGGTGGAAAGGAGGAGATGGCGTTGACTAACGTCTATGGAGACTTCGCTGCCTGGAGAGAAACCCCACGCAATGTTCTGTAGTCCGGGGAGCCTTGCTTCCACATTTTAGATCTCCAGCCTGCAGCAAAGGGGCCCGTGTAAGAGGGCCAAGTAAACACTGGTGGATGTGTGGCTAACTTCCCAGGAGTCACACTGATGCTCCGGGTGTTTCCCTCCCTGAGCCCTTAGGGCTGGAATTCTCTCAGAAGACTCCTCCTGGAGCCCGGCTGCGGTTGAAACTCGAAGAGAAGCAGGCTGTTTTCCTGGCAGGAACCTAGGGCTGGGTAGTCAAGAATTTGTACTGTTTCAGATAGTACCTTTCACACACATTTTCCTTTCACTGGGCCTCAGTTTCCCTCCCTTATGGTTTAAATCTGTGTGAGCCTAACTCTACAAAATTCCCTTCTGACAATCATCTGTGAGGCAGTCATGACAAGGGCATTTGCCCAAATTATAGAGGAAGCACGAGTAGTTAGCAAGGGTAACTCACAGGCCAGCCACTTTTAAGGTAAAAGAGATCAGCAAGAAGCAAATGACAACCTAATCTCAATGGAGAGCTCAAAAATAAAACGGCCCTAGGCAAGTTCGAAGTGCATACATTAACTATTGAATAGTTCCCACAGGGCTTTGGAAGGCACGTACGGACAAACTCTGAAGTCCTTTCACGATGCGAAGCCACTTCAACCGATGAGAAGGCTAGTGTCACCCAGCGGGTCTCTCACGTTCACCTTTTTCTGAAGACATAGCTTTTTCTTGAGGCAGAGTAGGAGGCAGGAGTAGGCAAAAGAACTACCTTTTGCTATTTCTTTTTTTAAAAAAAGGGTTTAAATGACAAAAAATAAAGCCTGTTACCATGGTTATATAAACACTGATAAATATTCCTGGGCTGAGGATGGGGGTTGGGGGGATATGATTCATTTTCTCTGAAGAAGAATCAGATGGCTCAGCCTTCACCTCCTGCCATCCCAAAAACTCAGTCTGGATAAAGAATAAAATTATTTCACTTAAAGGTGAGGCACTGTGGCACATGCCTGTAATTACAGCACTTGGGAGGCTGAGGCAGGAGTATTACTATAAGCTCAAGGCCAACCCAAACTACATAGTTCAAGGCCAGCCTAAAATATGCAGCAAAACCCTGTCTTCCCCCACCCCGCCAAAAAAAAAAGAAAAAGAAAAAGAAAGAAAGAAAAAGAGATCAGAGGTATTGACATTGGTTGTGGGCATGCTTTCTCAAAGCCATCCAAAACTGGAATGGACCTTTCAGAAGCACCAGCAAACAGGGATGAGTAGAGAGTGGACACTTTTCACAAGGAGGTGGGGCATTCCTGGAACTAAGTCCACAGGTGTCACACAGGTAGGGTTTGCAGCCAGCAGAGTCAGGGAGTGCGGCCCCCTTTGTATCTCTGCAAGCACCTGAAGGTCTTTGGCACCTGTGATGAGCTGGGGGAGAGTGGCAGAGCCAGCTGTGTTCCAGCAGAGCTTGGATCCTGAGTGAAACAATGACGCCTGCCATTCTCCTCACGTTAGATGCTATGACTTCCACCCAGTCTTGGCCTGCTCTGAAAGACCCTCCCCTGAGTGAGGTGGTATCCATCTTCTCATCTCCATTGGCAACAGAAGAGCTGGGCATTCGTTCTGATGTGAGGCAAGAGGTAGGTGGCCACATAGCACCTGGAAAGCACAGCAGAAGGGCATCCTCCCTAGGGGGAGCGTCACATCCCACTGCCCTCCTTCCTTACCCCTGTAGCTGCCAAGAGCCATTGTTCCTCATCTCCCTTCCCTCCCCTTAGAGTCCCCAAGCATCACCGCAAAGGTTGACCCTAAAGATAAACACGTGCTGTTGGAATGTGTTCAGATATCACTGCAGAGGGCTGCTTTCCAGGCAGAGGACTTGCCTGACAGGCTGGCCCAGAGGTGCTGAGCAGGGGCTGTGTACGTGCCTCTGTGTGAATGCATGGAATGGTGGGCGAGCAGCTGAACTGAGGCCTCGCTCTTCTTGGAAGGTCTTGGGTTGTATCACATCTCCTTTGTCCATTGCAGGCAGAGAACAAGGGTTCTCCGCTTCATACAATCTACAGATCAGGCGAGGTGGCAGGGACGGTGAAATGGCCTCTGTGTTAAAGCCTCTCTGTTCCAAAAGAATGGTTCAGTTGGGTTTTAATAATAATAATAATAATAATAATAATAAAACCTTATAGGGCTGGGATATAGCTCAGTGGCATAATAATGAAAAACCTTAGAATTGGCTAGAAAAATCAAAGGCTCCAGTGATAAAGCTCCATAAGCTTTGGATGTCTTGAAACATGGCATTATTCTCCTTATTCATATACAGAGGAGCTGAGGTCCAAAGAGGATGGCCTGTTGTGCCGGGGGCGGGGGGCAGTATAGTGTCACGTTTTCCAGGATTGTGCTCTTTGTACTACTTCGTAGTAATGGAAGGGAAATGGTCTTGAGGTAGAACCACAATACAATGGCGCTAGCCATTAAGGGCATGTTTTGTAGCTCCACATCCGGGCACTTGCCATCACTTCCGCCCTTAGGGCTGCCTACATGGTTGCTCTGACAGCCCTTACTTCTCACCAGAGTCACCAGGCTCCAAGGTCATCCCAACAGCTTTGAGGGTGCTAACAGTTTTTGGAGGGGGACAGAGGAAGGTATTGGAGGAGCAGGGTCATTTCTAAGCAAACTTCATGAGTGGATGGTTCCTAAACTCTCTCACCTGGACAAGAATTTTAAGTGCAAAATTAGATTGATCTAAATGAGCACTGCATTTATGGACTGGTATTATTTGTAATTGTAGGTTTGGTATTTACGGGCCCAAGCAATACCTTTATTGCTACTTGGGGAGAAAATATTTCCATTTTGCAAATATTTGTTGGAAATGCACGTACCAGAATCCCTGAAGAATAGCTAAGGGAGATATAGTCCATATGCCAACTAATCCTGATAGATGCAAATTGTACCAAAGTGAAAATGGCTTGCTTCCAGGACCTTCCTGGGGTATTCTGCAATGTTTGAGTCTTGAGAGGCCTGGAACTGGCTTCCCTATTACCATGGGCTATAACTCAGAGCAAAACTCACCTTATTGCTACTACTTGGCCCTTTCTGCCAGGTGTAAGTGAGGACCAGGGGCTGACAGCCTGTCAAGGTGAGACTTGTTAGCAAGAGGGAAAGAAAGGCTATCGGCTTCTCCTCCTGACACTAAGTGGGGAGGAGAAAAGGAGGTCACGTCTCAGATGTGGCTTGCCATGTATTTGCTTCCACTAGGCTGGCAGAAGCCTCCTCTCATGTGCTGTAGATGTCAGGGAGCTGTCCTAGCACTACCCAGACACCAAACAGGATGGGTGCACTAGAGATTTTAGCCTGTGGATTCTGAAAGGAGGACAATGTGTAGAAAGACAAGACTCTTGCTTTGGGACTTAGGCTGGGTGGGTCTGAGGTTGGCAGTTTCTACCAACAGCAAAGAGAAAGAAAGGAAAGACAGTGAGGCCAACAGACAGCGTCAGTATTAACAAATAATGATGCATATTGAAGAATAGGAAGTGAACACACAAAAGGCTTAGGGTTTTGCTGCCCCTCCTTCCCAGCATTGGACGGGGCTTCCCCCCACCCCGTGATTATTCCCCATGAATCACCATCCATAGAAAGTGACTGAAGCAATGGAGAGTAAATAATGAATTTCCCAAATGGTCTTTTATGTCTATGCCTGAAGGGTCTTGGAAATAACTTGTGTTTTAATCTTTCTGACTTAGAGTCATAGAATTTGGGAGCCAGGGATAATCACAGCATGTGACCCCATGGAAACATGGGAAGAAGTGGTACATGGGTTTGACATTGCCGTCCATCACTAGAAAGAATCCTGGCCTAGTGGACAGCACAGGAAGGCCTTCTTTGTGTTAGGCATTCATTTGTTCTACTCAGCCTGGAAATGTGAGTGCTCCTAGACCAGAAGGAGGGGAGATGAGACGGTGACTTATCCCAGGCCATACAGAGGGGTTGCTGGCTCCCAGTGGAACTGCCTTTGGCTTCCAAACTCACACGCTCTCGGCCATTCAACTCCTCACCTTGTGGCTTTGGACCAGTATTTAACTTCTTTGGGTCTTAATTTTCTCCTATGTAATCTCTAGCAAAACAAAACAAAACACCAAAACAGAACAAAACAACTTTTCAACAATCTTCATTTCCCGCCTAGGCATATAATTTAACAAGCCAGGAAGCTGTAGCGCAGAAGTATTCCTGGTTCGTTCCAGACTGCCCAGGTGGCTCCGGCAGAACCCAGACTCATGGCTATGGCCTCCAGGTAAGACTTCCTTTGGTTCCACTTCACTTTGGCAGGTGTTTCTGGAAGAATATAAATCCTTGCCTTAGACAAGTAAATGGTTTCAGATAAATTGGAGAAGCTGGGCTTGGGTGTGGCCAGTCTTAACACCAAAGATGAGTGTAGGAGTCCAGTCTAAGTACTATTTGTCTAAGTACCTATGATTTGTCTTGCTGCTGTTTGTCTGTGTTTTTCAAGTCATGAGTGTTGACCTCAGAGAAGAAGTAAGATGACACCATGTCTGGTGTGGCAATACTCTTCTCTGATGGTGTTTCCAGTCACTTGTCCTCCCCATGCACGTCGAACCCTTTCGTACCAGTCCTCTCCCCAGCTTCCTTCGTAGTGTCTGGCAAGGGCGCAGTTTTGTTTTTCTCTCCTGACTTGAGGAATTTTGTTTGCCTCCTCAAGTTAGGATCTGATCATGAGTGCGGCCTGGGGAGAGGGGAATGTTAGGGAACAGGCCACAGCAGGACCCCTGGGGATCCACCACTTTTACCCAATCCCCAGCCCAGTGTCCTCCGTACTGAAACAGATCGGAACGGGCTGGTTATGTTCATAAGCACATCCTTGGGCTTCAGGAAAGGCAAGAACAAGGACATAGCTGGGTAAGGCATCACTCTGGCCACAGTGACACCATTTGTCCCAGCTTTTGTGCCCACTGGTGAGTAGAAGATGAGCTTTGGCAGGTGAGGAACTTGGTGACAGGTGAGGAAGCCAGCAGGGTATCAGCATTATCTTCTTACTATTGCCGTTTTTTGATGTTGCTAACAGTGTCTCCCACCTCTTCCCCTCCCCTGAATTGTAATTAGGTAAAATAAAATGACCTGGAAGGGCTTAGGCCTCTGGGGAAGTGACGTGGAGCCATTGGATGGCTTCCTGGCCTCTGGAAACAAGCCGTGCGCTGTGAAGGTGGGCTGCACCGGGCCAGTGGGGAATTGGCACTTTCCTGATGGCCCGCAATGCAAGCTGTGTGGTGTATATTTCTAGTGGGTGGAAGAAAAGATGGCACTCTGGGGACTAAATCTTAGGAAATTCTACCATATGGCATAAAACTGAAGGCAGTGCATGCCAAGATTCAGAGGTAGAACTCCTGGATTTTTGGACTGACTGTAGATCAGTCATGTCATCTCTACTGCCTTGGTTTCTCTAATTGTAAAGTGGGGCACTGACCCCACCGCTACTTCCTTGCTGTGAAGGTAGAGTATGTAAAGGCCTTTTGAAATGTCAAGAGCACTATTCTAAATGTGAGGCCCCACTGCTAGTGGAGTTTGCCAAGCCTCCTGGGAGGCAGCAGTCTGCCTCTGTGTCACTTTCCACTGCGTGTGCTCAGACAGGGCCGTAAGCACCGCACATTCATAAATCTCACCACCTATCTATAGTCAGCAAATAAAGGAAAGGGCAGGCTGGCGCTGTGCTTCTCTGATCTTCTTATGCCCCCCCACCCCCACCCTGAAGGCGTTGATCTCACTGCCCCCGCCCCCCTCCCCGCCTGTCAGTTTAATTTAACAAGGGTGCAGGAGAGGTTTGATTTAATCAAACCAGTTGCTGTATCCATTCTGCTCAGAGGTCCCTCAGTGTCACCACCGAGGCTCAGATTAGACAGCGACAATTACTTCTCCTTCCCTGGCTATTGCCTCCCCCTCCTTTGCTCTTCCCGGAGGGAACAAGGAGGCAGACCAGTCTCCTGGGACCTAAGAATAGATGCGGGAGGATCAAAGGAGGGAAGCAGGCTAGGCCCAGGAAGCCCCTCTCCGCGCCTTACATGGCCTTGTTGAAGGCCCAGCAACAGCCTAGAGGGGAAGGCAATGCTGAATGCGAGCAGAGCTGCCTTGCCAAGACAAGGCTGTTTGAGGCCAGAGCTCTGCCGAAGATTAAAACCAACACATTGGCAGGAAACCCGGGAAGGTGGCAAGGTAGCTGCATGCCCCCCTCCAGCATTCATTTCTGGGTTCTCAGCCTGGACCCTGGGATCTCTGGAGCAGGGCATCACCAACAATGAGGTGAGGTTGCAACCGTCTGAATTTCTGTGGCTCTGTTCTTGGTTAGAAACTGGCAGTGACAGGAGCAGCTGCCACCTGAGCCGGGGCTTCAGGGAAGATCATGAAATGATTCATGCGTATGTGGTGCAAGCGTGTGGGTTCTGATGGCTGAGGGCAAGGCATGGGAGTGTCTGGTATAGAAAGTTCAGAATCATAGATCCGACTTCCCTTCATTTAACACTTTCCTTTGTGGGGTAGTGGGTGTTCAGCCCCTCCTGCTCCCTTGAACGGCCCAAAGAATAAAGGGCCTCTTCAGGGAGAATGCTCACTCCCGATGGCAGAAATCCTTTTTCATTTACCTCATTTGTGTCACATTCTCCATCGGTGGAGCAACTAACTGACAGGTGGGCCCCTCCCCAGGCCCCTTCCAGAGTCCTGTCCCTGCCGTTTGCCTCTTAGCCTGATATCCAGCAGACCTTGCGGTCCACAGGAGCAGAATATGATTAGCAGACACCCTTCCTGACAGCTCCAAAGAGAATCCCTCAAATGCATATTCTATTGAGCGTGTGTCATTGCTGCTGACAGCTGCTTTATCAATTAAATTCCACATTCCCAGTCTTGGGAGGCATCATGGACCTCCCTACCTAATAAATCACAGGCCCCCAGTTATTGTTAAATGTCTCATCAGTCTCTAATAAACTCCCTGCCAAAAGGGGCAGGTTATTTATTACGCTGCCTGGACAAGAATGGATTGGGCCCCTTTCTCATGAGAAGAGCTATCGTGCCACTTGGCTCTCTGAAGACTAGGGTGGTACTAAATGGGACAATCAATCAACTCAAGCTTTAGGAAAGGGAAACCTGTTCTAGAGCACAGGGTGATTGCCTGGTGTCCCCAGGACCAGAGATGGCTGTGAGGAACATAGGGATTCTGGCTTTTTTTGGCCTCTCCTACTTCTTACCTAAACAATAGCAATAAAGGCACTGGCACCTGATGGGCCCAGAAGCACATGTAAGAATGCTGATTCTCCATGTGGGACATGGCCAACTTAGAATGACCAAGGTCATAAAACAATAAATTGCGACCAGGGGCACAGGTGGTTTTGTGGATAAATTAGATACAAGTTAAGACTGAGGGCTGTGCTGAGCTGAGCTGATGAACTGGAGAATGTAGGGTGGAAGCACTGTGCCTGGGAGAGGAACTGGCAAGCGTGGGCTCAGCCACGGTTTGCTGGAAAAGGGCACACAGCAGCACTGAGGCTGAGAAAGGAAGACCCAGGAGCTCCTAGGTGTGGAAGCTCTGTGTACAGTGCACTTGTCACTACCTGCCTTCAATTAGATCCCAAACTTAACCTGGATCTATAGGTCAAAATTCAAATTCCTCAGCTTTGCTGTGAATCAAGCCCCAGTCTCCACTCTCAACTGTGTGTCTCTGCACTGTTACATAACAGGACTGCTTTTGAAGGAGCATAACACACTCATTTTCTATGCCGTATGTAGCAAGCAAGGCAGTGCACGACGTGGGGCCAAAATATCCTGCAGGCCCCACTTCCTGCTAGCTTGCCTCCCTCCCCACTGATGCCCGCCCTTCCCATCCCTGAACTATTATGGGTTTTCATGCTTCCGCGCCTCTCCACAAACTGTTCCCTTTGCCCAGAATATCTTCCTGAGACTCCTCTGCTGCAAGTCTCCTTCCGCCCCCATTGCCTGCGAATGTCCTACTTGTCCTTCAGGAGAAGCTGAGCACCTCAGCTCCCACCACTGACTGGGACACAGCCCCTGGGGTTTCTGCCTGGGCAGAGACTAGGCCAAGAATGACCTCATGCGTGCAGTTGTTCTCAGGCATGCTTTAAACCGCTTTCATGGAGGACATGGAGAAGCAAGGCCCCTGCACATCGAAAGCTGTTTTCCTCAACTCTCCCATGAGTTTTTACTCTCTCCTGCACAACAGCCATACTTGGAGCCATGAAGGCCCTGACAAGTGGCAGTACCGCACAACTTTATGCCAGCTTGGTCCCCGTGCATATTCCAGGCTTGATCACTTCGACTCTTTCAGGACGGAGGTGGAAAGATCCTGGAGTCTTCAGGAAGACCCGAGTCTCCAACCCACTGTTTGAGCTCTGTGATTCTGAGATTCTTTCCCCTTCTAAGGAGTCGCTGGTGGGCAACATCTCCAGCTGACACAGATGGCTTCCAAAATAAAGTGCAGACATGAACTGGGCCTTCAGCTCCTTTCTCCTACCTCTAAAGCTTGCTCCTAAGTTCCTTTAGAGTGTGGTATGGTTTTCCACCCATGGATCCCCATGTTCACCCACCCCTCACAAGCCCAATGACTTGTGTTTCTTCTTCAGATCTTATTTTAGCTTTCACTGTCTCTGGGAAGATGTGGCAGAAGTAAGCTGCCTCTACTGTCCTTTCCCCTAATCAGTGTTTAGCTAGGCATGGGACTGTCTAGCAAAGAGACTCCACTTCTCAGATTTACTTGTACATTGTATGACTCGTGGCTAAATTCTGGCCAACACAATGCCATGTGAGAATGATACAGATTTGAGAACATTACGTAAAGAGGACTGCTGGGGGGCAACCCACTCTCCAGGCCCCTTATGTACCTGCGCTCTTCTTCCTGCTCCCGTAACATGAAGTGATAGCTGGAGCCACAGCAACCATTTTGGTACCAAAAAAGAGAAGCTTAGATGCCTGGAAACTTCATGGGCCAGAGCTACTGTCAGTCCTACCTGTGAACTTTTCACACAGGCAAAATGATCTCTGTCCTGGAGAAGTAAGCTTCTATACTGAGGATTTCTTTTTAATCTTCACCATAAGCCTTTCCTAGTTGCTCACACCTGGGCTAGCCTGCCCTCCACTCCACAGTATTCCATAGATAGGAGACCATCTGTTTGTGTACATTGTTCTCCTTGCGGTGAGAGGCTCCACTTATTTCCTTGCACTTTAGTAGCTCTAGCATTTGGTTTAGAGCAGGCAGACAGCTTTTGTAGAAAAAATAAAGAGATATTTGTGAATTTAATACAAATTTTAACACTGTCTTTTATTGCTTGGGGTCCAAAGAGAACAAATGGCTCTGAAGCCTGATTTCCTTCCCTTAACATCCCCCAACTGATCCTACCCCCAAGGCGGGCCCTTCTACCATGCTTCTATTTACACGTGTTTCTGTCCTTCCAGGCTCCGAAGTCCCAGCTGCAAAATGACAGGACAGGAGGAGGGTTGTGAATCTCCACATCCTTGCTGGGTCTAAGTCTCACTTGCACTTCTCCAATTCACTGAATCTCGCCTTCTAGCTCCCTGGAAAGTATTTTCAGGTCAATGGAACAGCATTTAAAAACTGCATGACAAAAGTCATGGAGCACTAAGGACTTCAGCAGGCTTGATCTGGACAGAGGAGGTAGGTGGTCTAGAAGCAAGAGGCTGGTTCTCATTGTGACCCTGAATGAAGCTGACAAAGATCAGCCAACTGCTGCATATGCTGCTCTCACACTTATTACGTGATCTTTTTGCTTTTGCATTTTATTTATACAGCACTAATAACTGGTCAGCAGCATTGTTACAGTTTTTAACTTCTGAGGAAAATGTGATTGATTTGCGGTTTTAGCTATAGCAATATAATTTATTCCCAATAACATCACTGCAATATTTGTGCCTATAATGGGTCATAAACAGCAAAGGCACTAACAGCATGGCCTTAAAACTAACATGTTCTTTTTTTTGGGGGGGGGAGGAGGAACGTAGTCTCCTGGACTGACACTGATTGCTGTAACTTCTACAGAACACTGCTGCGTATAAGGAGACCTAGTAGAGATTTTTCAGCAAGGCATCAACCATCCAAGTTTATTAGGTATACCCAATGCCTGTGCAGGGCTAGAGAGCCTCTGGTCCTTGAGAAGCTTGTAATTTATTTAATGTGAGACATGGAGATGATAAAGTAAACAGAACATGGTAAGATCCAGACTGGAATTATCTGTAGTATGAAGTGGGAGCTTGGGGTAAGAATATAAAAGGGCATCAAAAGCAGACTCTGCACTGAGACAACCTAGGACACCTGCTTTAGAAAAGTTAATCCTTGGCCAGGGATATAGCTCTGTGCCTAGCACACATAAGGCCCTAGGCTTAACTCCTAGCACAAAAACAAAACAAACAAACAACAACAAAAAAAACCCAGCAGGAAATCGCTCCAGGACCTGTCCGATAGGTGGGCTGAAACAGAGCAGAAACCCTGGGCAGTGAGACTACTCAGAAGCTTTTTGCCTTAATTAGAATGACGAAGGGGCTGAAACAGGGGAGACAGAAACTGAGAAGGAGCAGATGAAGGAAGCACAGTTAACTGCCCAGTGGACCGTCTGAAAGAGAGGAAGGGCAGAAAGCAGAATCAAGAAGAATTCTCAGGTTAGAGACGAGGTGGAAGACAGAGAGGTGGTGTCTCCGCCACTTCTCTCATGGCTGAGACAACACAGTGTACACCTGCAAATTAAGGGAGAAGGGGTTGAGTTTTGGCTCACAGTGAATAGTTCTCAGCCCATAGTTGGCTGGCTCCGAGGCAGAATGGCATGGAAAGAAAGCAAGTGAGATCACCAAGAAGTTGGGAAAAGAGACAGACCCTTCCAGGTCATGTCCCCAGATACCTTCAGACCAGACCCTTTATCAACAGCAAGTCAAGCTATAAGCCTCCATAATCCAGTCACCTTCCACAAGTCCATCCCTGAGTCCATAAGGCCCTTGGGGAACAACCAAATATAAATTATAACATGAGGTTGCTAAGAAGCAGCCTAGTGAGTAAGTGCCTGCTTAGGCAAGCACAGGGACCAGGGTTCAATCCCCAGTAGAACATACAGCACACGCCCCCCCCCCTCCAGGAGCACTCAGAGAGCCAAGACCCATCATGGTGGCGCACGCCTGTAATTCCGGCGCTGGGGAGGCTGAAAACAGAAGGATCACTATGAGTCTGAGCTTCATAGCGAGACCCTGTACCAAATATTTATTTATATATTTAGATCTATGTGTAGGACCTTTAGTACTACAGACCCCAGGAATTCATATAGATGGTATATATTTTCTCAATGTTTTGTAAACCAAATAAAGCATATCTATCTCCAGCACCCCTAACAATGGGATTACAGTGCCAAGATCCCTCCTACATCAGTTGGAAGGTGGACCATCCCTCTGTGTGCGTGTGTGTTGGGTGTGGGAGACGAAGACCAAAACTATAATCAAAAGTCAAAGTCGTGACTGGATGCAAACTAAGCTTGGAATTATGAGTACTTTAGGTTCTAGACACAATCTGGATTTTGGATTGTAACTAAGATTGTGTTATTAAGCTCATTCAATAAATGCTATTTCTGCATTTAGTGAGTGTTGGATTCTGTTTCTCTCGCTAAAAATAGGAAGGAATAAAACAGAATGGAAATAAACATGCACTTTCAGATGATTGTAAGTACTATGAAGAAAAAGAACAAGAGAACAGAGTGATGGGAAATGCCAGGGCAGGATGAGGAGGCTGACTGCGAATTTCTTTGACAAGATGCCTTATGAGCAGAGATCTGGAGTCAGGAAAAGTGGTTTCCCAGGTACCCATCCCTGAGACGACGGGAGAGAACACGACGACAGATTAGCTCTGAGACACTAGACGTCTGAGCAGAGGTGCAAGCGGACTGGTTTAGGGAGAGGCCGGATGCAGACTGTGGGAGCTGTCAGCCCAGGTCCGAGGTCCACTGGAATTTGTTCAGAGCTCGCCGCGAACCAGGAGCTGCGTTTGCCAGGTGCGGGGCTTGGAGCTGGGGAACTGCGCTCGCCAGGCGAAGCCTCAGGTCTCGCGAGCTCCGCGAGCTGTCTTCGAGCAGGGGAAAAGCCGCGGCGGGGGGAGACCCGGCCCCCCGACGCGAGGGACGCGCGGTGCGCATCACAAAGCGCGCCCGTCACCGGGGCCACACCGCCGCGAGAGTCCCCGGAGGCGGGGGCGCCCACCGCGAGCTCGCGGCGCCCTCTGCCGGCCGCAGGCGGCGACACACCGGCAGCCTCACCGCTCCGCTCCCTCTCGGGGACCCGGCCTTAGGCTTCAGTTTCTCTATCGCTAGTGTTTCCCAGAGTGTCTCAGCCTCCGACTCGCGACGCTTCCCTCCGCCTCCAGGCTGGGCGTGTCAGTGTCTCGGAACGAAGGCTGCTAATAAAGTTTTTTTCTTGCTCCCAGAAGCCCACCCTCGTCGTAAGCATCGCGAGATCTGGTGGCGCGGCTACCATGGCGGCGGTGTTTGAACCTTCGCCGGCTTCCGAGGCCGCGGAGACCGCTATGGCGGCGGAGCTGGTGGCCGCGCAGGCCTCGGACGTGGAGCCACCCGCCGAGCCCGTGCGGAGCTTGCGGACGGCGCACGACCTTGGCAGCCCCCGGGTCCGCACGGGAGACGTGCTGTTGGCGGAACCGGCGGACTTCGAGTCGCTGCTGCTGTCCCGGCCGGTGCTGGAGGGACTGCGGGCGGCGGGTTTCGAGAGGCCTTCGCCGGTGCAGCTCAAGGCCATCCCGCTGGGGCGTTGTGGTTTCGGTGAGGTTCGGGCCCCGAGAGAAGTCGGGAGGCCCGGGGAAGGGACACGGAGGAGCCGTCGCGGCTTGGCTGGGAGAGCCCCGGGTCTGCACCAGTGCCGGGCCCGGCCTGCCTAGGCGCTGGGCGCACTGTTGAATTTGAAGACAATTAAGCCTCTTTGCAGCACTGACAACTGGTTCTATTTTTGAGAAAATTAGCGATAGAAGTTCAGAGATGTTAGGGCCGGCCAGCGGACTAAGCACCTGCTTTGGTAAGCATAGGGACTAGGGTTCGATCCCCGGTCCCGCATGACCCGCCGGCCCCGCCCCCGAGCGCACTGAGTCGGGGTGTGGTGGTGCACGCCTGTAATCTCAGCGCTGGGGAGGCTGAAAATAGGAGGATCACTATGAGTGTGAGCTGCGCAGTGAGATTCTGTAACCAAATACATTTTTTAAAAAGTGAAGTTCAGAGACCAGACAGGGTTCTGGATATGACCGCATGTGTGTTTTGAGGGTTGGCTGAAAGTGGAGGTGACAGCTAGGTGGTCACTGGAGATCCATGTTGGGTACCTCTAGGCTCCACCAGTGAGACACTTACTAGTGATTTACTGTTATTTTTCCTTTCTCAGATTTAATTGTTCAAGCTAAATCAGGCACTGGGAAAACCTGTGTCTTCTCCACCATCGCTTTGGATTCTCTTGTTCTTGAAAACTGCAGTACTCAGGTGAGTTCTGCTCAGGCAATGCAGGGGAGGGCATGTGTACCTTACCACCGCTCAGGTGAACAATCAGTGGCTCCTCAGGGGCAGGCGATGTGATTAACAGAATTACACCCGACAAAACTATCAAAATACGTATTTAGGGTCGTTGTGTAGTGGTAGTGTAGATGGTGACCAATACATTAGAAATGCTTGAAATTTGATCATTTACTTTGTACTGGACCTGTATTGAACCCAGGGCCTTTTCAGGCCCTTTAAAAATTTGTCTGTCTTTATTTTCTGAGACAGGGTCTTCCTGTATAGTTTAGGTTGCTTTTGAACTCATCAAGTAGCCCAGGCTAGCTTTGAACTTGTGATGATCCTTTTGTTTCAGCCTCCAAAGTGGTGGGATTACAGGTGTGCCACCATGCCCAGCTATTTTTATTTTGTATTTTGAGATAAGTTCTTGCTAAGTCACTGATTTGCCCAGGCTGAGCTGGAATTTTCCATACTTTAGCCTTTCAGGCTGGTGGGGGTAACAGTTCTGCACAACCTTGCCAGGCTGTTGGCTGCATCTTAAATAGAGTAAGTGCTGTATGTGTCAAGTTTTGTCAGTATTCAAAAATTTATCTTTTACTTACTAGATTGGGATGAGACAACATTTAGCTTGAATCATGGTAATGTACTCTGGCTGTGGGAGATCATTGCTTAAAGCTCTGAATATCATACTGATTTCTCACAGGTTGTCTTGGAATATTTCTAAAGTTATCTTACCAAACAGCAGGAGATTTGGATTTGGGATAATTTCTTTAATAAATATTTATTGAGGATTGAGTATAGTGGCACACACCTGTAATCCCAGCATCTGGAAAGTAGAGACAGGAGGATCACTGTGATTTTGCGGCCAGCCTAGGCTATGTAGTGAGTTTTAAGCCCAGTCTGAACTACACAGTGAGACCCTGTTTCAAAAAACAAAAGTTTATTGAGCCCGTATATAAACAGTATCCTAGATATATTGGAGATTCAGTGATGAATTAGGCATGGTCCTCATAATCTTATCCTGGAGTTTAGTAACATGATAGACTTTAAATTCACAGTCAAGTATTTCTGATGATCAGCTTTGAACAATGGTTTTTATCCTGGGATACCTATATTCATCATTTAGGAAGTGTTTTAAGTTCTATTTTGTATCTGCTAAATCAGATGATAGGGCACATAGGAAATGTTCCTACTTCATAAAGACTTCTGTGGGATACTTTTGTATTAGGATATATTTGAGAGCCGGCCAGATAGCTCAGCAGATTAAAGTGCCTGCAAGCAGGCGCAGGGGCCAGGGGTTCGATCAAACTCATTACACCCTTAAATCTCTTCTATTTGCTGTTTCCTGTTCTGAAACCCTCCTCAGCTGTCACAGCTGCTAGTGCTGTGCTGCAGTTAGGTCTCTACTAGAATGTTACCTCGGAGGGGCTTTTTTAATTCCCCATTTCAGATTACTTCTTTTGTTACTTCTTTTTCCTTTGCTGATTAGTTTTTTTTTTTGGCAGAACCGGGGATTGAATTTAGACCCTTGCGCTTGCTTAGGGAAGCGCGTATTCCACTGAGCCATCTCCCCGGCCCCTGATTGGTAGTTTTTATTATTCTTTCCCTTACTTGCTATTTATGTTTATTTGTTGTTTATCGTAGAAGCCAAGAATGAAAGTGCCAAGAGTTGAGGGCTTTGCAATGTTAACTGTTTGCCCAGCAATTGTTATGTTGTCTTACACATAGGAAATTCCTACTTAATATTTTTTTTTCCAGAAGTGATCAAAAAGCTTGTATTTAAATTTTTTTTTAAAGGCACATTAAATCAATTCTCATAAGAGTAGGCAGGGATCAGGAGTAGAAACAAAAGATTATCCCACTTTACCCAACATACACTAGTGTCATTTTTCAAGTTTACACAGATTCCATTTCTAGTCCCCCTTTTTCCCTTCTGAAAGGATTTCAAATTCACTATGTTAAACAAAGTTCTTGGGGTTAGGGCTAGGGTTCTGCACTAGCAACGCTGGAAGGATGCCCTGGAGTCCTTTTTTAGGGTCACTGTACTGCCCACCAACTCCTCCCTTACAACATGAAGTGGTTTCATTTGGAGTCACGGATTTCCGTCCATCCGGAGCTCTCAGACTCTAGGAAGGGCCCTTCATACCAACAGTCATTGGAGCTGCAGGGGCGGGGTCCCTGCCACTGACCTGTGCCGGTTTTTATTCTTGCGTTTTTTATGGCTGCTAT
>NDGN011382688.1:0-11597 GCA_002564285.1 Tympanoctomys barrerae | reverse complement strand
CCCCCCCCCCAGTCAACAGCTGATTAGAAGTAATAGGCTTCAAACTGGAATATTCTTCATTGAGAGCCTGTCATCAATTGCTTCTTCGATGGACATTAATTTCAATATTTTTTATTTTAATCAATTTGATGGAAGGAAAGTAATCAAAATTTTAATGACATCTGAGGATTTTGATAATTGCTTAATCCTTTGATATGGCCTTTAATGAGGAACACAAAGTTTAATTGGGAAGTCACCATTTCACCAGCAATGACTAATTGTAGGTTTTTGTATTTGAAATTTTAACACGCACAGTGTTGTTTGCCTGTACACTCACAGATCATTGACATGTAATTCTTTGGTAAGTGTTTCAAACAAGAACTTGAGCATTCCTTGCTTTGTGTGGGAAGGAATCAGTTGCTGAGGAAATATTTGGGCTTCAGGGGAACAATGCCTGTCCCACTTTTAGTCTCTATAGTTTTAGAGAAGCAGCTGAACATTCACTTGTTCAAGAGCTGGAACATGTGCCTTCAGGTTCTTGTGATCAGTCATCTTTCTGTTACAAATGATTGTTGATGGGGGGCACTGCAATCCCTACCGTAGTCTTTGCAGCCCAAGTGGACATTTATGCTGCCTTTCGTATGTCACCCCTGATACTATTATTCTTGGAAAGTGACAGGAGGGAAATACATGCCAGTAGAGTGGCCTTAGACCTTCTTTCTTGGCAAGAGTCCTACATAGCAAGAGATTAGCAATAGATCTGAGGCACAAAGGGAACAAGGTAAAAATGTCACATATATGACAACTAGAACAGTTGATCTCCAGGAAGAAGAGAGTAGAATTGGGGTTGTGGGGGTGCTGAGGGAGGAGGACACTGGAGGGAAGCACACAATAAGTACTAAAATGCAGCTAAGGGAACAAAGCCTAGGGTTCATAGCTCAGTGCAGGGACCAGTGATTATAACAACCTGTTTTGTATTTCATAAGGAATGAGAAGAGAGAAGATTGAAAACTCTAAACTGAAATAAGGAGATGTAAGTATTAATTATTCTGATTTGTGGATAATCACACATTATCCACAGCTATTTCATCATATGATGTACCCTAAACATACTGTATGAAAGTTATGATATGTCAATTAGAAAGGAAAAATATAGAAAAGAAAACCAGATCCACATTGCCTAGACAAGGAAGTCATAACCATGATAACCAATAGTTTTTTAAATCCACAGTCTTATTTGCAAGGGTCCTGGGAAGGAATATCAGAGAGTAACTGGGTTCAGGGAAGCTCGAAGCGTTGTCCCACCAGGGATTTAGTCTGTAGCTTTTCTGCTATGTGTAATTTAAGAATCTGAGGTACTTTTTATTGTCAAGCAGTATAGGTGGCTTTCAGAAAATTAAAATTATCAGATTAAATTTATACAACAGGACACTCATCTAAGAAGTGGAAACCTCAGTGTTACAGGGTCTCCAGTGGGGAGCCGAGGGCTAGAATTGGGACCCAACCTTCTAGATTTGTTCTTCTATATGCTATTAAGAGTCTGAGCAAAGCCCATAAAATGGAAAAGTCAGTTTATTCACAAGTTGGCCAAATCAAAAGGGCTGCTATCTCCGGTCTTTCCTCCTTCTCCAGAGCACAGCAGCAGAACACTCCAGTTTACAGGAAGGGTAGAACAAAAGCCAGAAAATTTGCATATTCAGATTCCACCAGCCTTGGCCTACCAGAAGGCTTAGGAAAGGGAAAGTCTGGTTCTATTAAAGCCTTGTTGGTGACCAGGCTCAGGGTACCAGTGTTCCATTTTGCAGGATGGGGGTTCTGGAAAGATAGCTTAAATTTAAACCTTTTCCTGATTTTTACCCTTGGAGTGATGGTATGCATCCTCATCAGAGGACAGAAGAAGATGAAATGAGATGTCTCAGGGGGAACCACCAGGTAGGGCAAGGAAGGATGCCTTCCTGCTTGCTCACACTTCGAGCTCTTGAAGGATTGGCCAGCAGCATTTGGAGGTTGGGGAGCGCAGTGCACTGAGTTCCCAGACATATGCAGAAATACTATTTGGGTTGAGCACCTGATGGCTCATGAGGTTGGCAGGAAAAGATCGGTCATCACAGAGATAATGGAAAACTCCTGGCTGTGAAGTCACCTTCCAGAAAGTGTGGGAGATGCTGAATTCTTGATTTGCAGTGAAAACTGCTTTCTCTGAGCTCAAGCTTTGTGTGAGCTGGCTCTGTGCAGTCAGAAAGAGAATCTACTGACAGCTGCCTTGCCCTTTCTGTACTTGTGTGCTTTCTCTCCTGGCCCACTAGCCATGTTTCCTGAGTCCCCTGGGATTAGAACTTGCTGGAGGAGAGATGAAGATCTAAGGGTAGGCAGGACAGGTTTTTCTGTTCATTAGGGCTGTGAAAGCTGCACTCCTCTTCCCTGAGTTTGGTTAATGTTTCAGTGTGTTTCTCTCTGCTGTGGGACTCATTTGTGGGTATCTTTGAGATCACTTAGTCCCTGAAGACTTCTTGTTTAGAGCTTCCTTGACAAGGCAAGTTGCTCCACTATTGCACCTTGTTTTATATAGCTGCTGCTTTGTCTCCTGAGAGTTCCACCATTCGTCTCTAGAGCCTATCTGCTGAGGACTCCTCAGATTTCCAGCCTACTCTCTTGGACAAGACCTAAGAGGACTCCACTTTAGTGTGTCCAGAAGTCTCCAGGATCTTCTCAGACCTTAGGAAGACAGGATAATAATGAAGTTGCTGCCTCTCCTTTGCTTAGCCACCAGGGGTGGATAGTTTGTGACTTTGGATTTCTCCAAAGTATTCAGACAATTCAGTGTCTTAACCACTCTGCAACAGCAGTTATGAGGTTTTCTGAGTAGTCTTGGTCAGGCTTTTTCACTAGACTTCGGGTAATGAAAGATACACCCTTGAGTACTTTTTGGAAAACTTGAGGGCTACAGTATCTCCAAAGCTCTATCAAGAAAAGTTAGCAAAATAACTATCTCTTGACCTTTTATATCTTCAACATACTGGAAGACACTAAGTGGTTTTCTGATATGCTTTTTTTTTTGAATTAACTTTATTGAGATTTCCTAATACATTTTATTTAATTTTTTTATTTCTTAGGGCTGGTGAGATAGCTCAGCAGACTAAGTGCCTCCTGGGGCAAGAGCAGGGGCCCAGGTTCAATCCTTGGCACCACATGCTACAGGGACCCTGCTTCTGGATGCACTCAACTGACAACCGATTCCTGGCATGGTGGTATGTGTCTATATTCCCAGCACTTGGGAGGCTGAAAACAGTAGGATCACTATGAATTGGAGCTGTGTGATGAGACCCTGCACCAAAAAAAGAAATCTTTTACTTATTTATTTTGGTACAGGGTCTCACTACACTGCTCAGATTGCTAGTGATCCTCCAGCCTGTGCTGGAATTGCAGGCTTGTGCCACCATGCCCAGTTTTGGTGGCTGGCACAGCATGCCCAGAATTGCTGGGCCAGCATAGCATGTGGTACCCAAGATTGAACCTGGGTCCTTGCGCTTACCAGGCAGGTGCTTAGATTGCTGAGCTATCTCCCCAGCCCTCTAATGCATTTTTTAAAAAACCCAACATTGTCTTGTTTATTTGGTCATTTTTCTCTGATTGCTGAGACAAAATACCAGAAACCCAAATTAAAGAGGGAAATGTTCGTTTACTCACAGTTTGTGGAGGTTTCAATCTATAATCAGTTGGCTCCCACACAGAGTGTTGTGGCAGAGGGGCAGCAATTCAAGGCAGCAGAGAGCAAAACAAGTGCAAAAGTGGAGGTGGGGAGAGAAAGCCTCATTTCTTTCCTTATATTGTATGCAGGCTACCTTGGTGTATGTAGCACTTACACCAGCTCCGTGCCCTCCTCTTGCACAGGTCAGGATGTTTATAAAGTGAGGACTCTGCCCCCCTGCAAAATCACTTAGTTAAGCTTCTAAACTTCTCAACAACAACAGAGAAGTAAGGGCATGTCCTCTACACTCTTGGATGTGGAACTGCTGCATTACTTAGTTAAACTTCTAGACTTCTTAGGTTGACCCAATGTATCAACCATTACAAACATGGAATAAAACATACCATTTTAAATGTACAGTTCAATTAATGATGAAAAATGGATACATTCATGTAATCTCCATCACTTGAATATCTTTATCACCACCAGAAAAGAGTCTTGTACTCACATGCAGTTTGTTCACCTCCTGCCCTGGTGCTAAACAATTTCCCATCTATTTCTCCCATTATAAATTAGAATTTTCTGAAATTTCACATATTTGTAATCCTACAGTATATAATCTTACATGTCTGATATCTCTAGGTGACCAAGATATTCGCAGTAGTTAACCATGTTCTCTGTGCTTTTTTCTTTTTTTGCAAAATAGCTTTTTATTATATGTTTAGATAACAAAATGAATTTGTTTCACTATGTATTGTTTATGGTTATGTGAGTTGTTTGTAGTTTTAAACTATTGCCAATTCAATTGCTATGGCACAGTCTGATGAGATGTGTCTCTCTTGTACACATTCACATTTATCTTTTCTGTAAGATTTTGTTTTTGTTTAAACTTGTGTGCTTTTTATATCACCAAAGAAAAACTATGCTTAAGGTCCATCGTTTAAGTAACTTGTATTGCTTTACTCTTCTACTGTCATGTTTCATAGCCACTTGAAGGACATACAGGTGCATGTTAGTTACCTCTGGGATAGTGGGCCAATCATAATGAAGGGGATCTTTAGGATCTAGTACAAGGCTCCAGGGTATGTATCTATCTTCATGAGGAGCTTTGGTATTAGCCCTTCACACGTCCACAGAACAAGCCACCAATATACTCATACATATTTCAGGCTACCTTCCTGCGTATTGTCTGTCTGCATCTGTGTCTTCCTGGCTATATATCTAGGCCCCAATTCTTATTAATCCTGCTCCTGCCATGCTATACTTAGTTCCTCAAGGACTTAGCTTACATATGGTCACCACAGGGTGGTCACTGCCCCTTGGTTCTGTGGAGCATCTCATTCCCACTTAGTCCCTAAAGAGGTAGTGCTTAGATGTGGACACTTCAACTAATATCTTATAAAGGTTTGGGGAAAAAACTGGGTATATTTCAAATAATGGAGAAAAGACTAAATATAAATAAGATTGCTGTCTTTAAGTATTTGAAGGCCTTTAATATGAATTTCTTAAATGATTAATGATGCTGAACAATTTTTCCATATATTTATTTGCCATTTTTATTTCTTCATCTGGAAAGTGTATATTCATCTCAGATGCTCATTTTGGATTGAGTCTTTAAATTTTGGAGGCCTTATTTTTTAAAAAAAATTTTTATATATTCTAGATAGAAGTCCTTTGAGGAACAGTTGGCTAAACATTTTTGCCAATTTGTGGGTTTTCTTTTCACTCCGCTGGTGATTTGTTTTGATGTGTAAAATCTTTTCAATGAGATGAGATCCCAGTTCTTGATTCTTTGAAGTATTTCCCATGCAGTTTTTTTTTTTGTTCATGAATTCTCTGCCTTCCTATATGTCTTTAAGATTTCAATCTACTTTTCTTCCAGTAGAGTTAGTATTTCTGTTTTAATATTTAGATTTTCATCCCATTTGACCTTAGTTTAGTGCATGGTGATAGATCTGGGTCTAGTTTTAGTTTTTAGCACGTGGAAAGCCAGTTTTCCCAGCACCATCTGTTAAATAGGCTTTCTTCCAAGTGAACATGTTTGGCCCTTTTGTCAGAGATAAGGTGGCTGAGTATGTTTGTAGTTGTATCTGCATCTTCTAATCTATTCCATTGATCCTCAGGTGTGGTTTTTTTTTTTTTTTGCCATTACCATGCTGATTTTATCATAATCGCCTGTAGTATTGTTTCAAGTCAGGGATTGTGAAGAAATTCCATCTCACCCCAGAAAGAATGGCTATCATTAACAAATGATGGCAGAGTTCTCGGGAAAAAGGAACACTTCTTCACTCTTGGTGGGAGTGTAGACTTGCACAACCACTTGGAAATCAGTGTGGAGATTCCATAGAAAACTAGGATTAGAGGTCTCATTCAATCCAACTATTCCCCTTCTGGATATTTTCTCAGAAGAACTGAAAACATCATACAACAGTGATATATGTGCCCACATGTTTATAGCAGCACCATTCATCATAGTTAAATGTTGAAACAACCCAAATGCCCATTGACTAAGGAATAGATAAAAAAAGATGTGGTATCTTTATACAATGTATTATTGCTCAGCTATAAAGAAAGATAAACTCAAGGGTTTTGTGGGTAAATGGATAAGAGACCACACTCATCAGTGAAATGAATCAGACTCACATGTGTAAACATCATATTATCTCTAGTAAGGTATGGAAAGAGTAAATAAAATACAAAAGCTGGTATTGTGAAAAGGAAATAAGCTTCTCAAAAGGAAAGAACGACTGGGATGAGGAAAAGCAGAAAAGAAGGAAGGAAAAAATATATACATATGTACACAAGATAGCTAAAATAATTGTACTGCAAATTTCTTTCTATTCATTTCTTGAAAGGAATAGTTAATGCTTCTGTTACTTGATCAATTTTGTGATCCTATATTTGTTAATCTGAGCAGCTTCTTTGAAGATAAAAATATGTAATATAACAACCATTATTAATTTCTTATCTTTTTTGGAAATTTTGTATTTTTTATTGTCTTTAAAATAAAAAAGAAAAATATTTTAAGGCCTGTGGGAAAGAATCAATCCTTTACTTTTCTTGGGAACTGGGATGGGCTTTAAGATGCATAAGGATGGTTGAGATGAAGATTTGGGAATTGCATTTTTCCATTTGATACCGTTGAACACATTCAGAAGATGAAAGAAAGTGGACTAACCCCACTGGAGATATTTTAAGGTTAGATATTTGGGTATTAGTAAAGTGGCTGGATTAAGACTCTTTTAAAATTTCTTCCACCTCTGAGAGTTTATGTACCCATGAAACATACTTTTGAGTTTCTGCTTATAGGAATCTGCTCAAACATATGCCGATTAATATAATCTCTTAAGCTCTCAAACTGAGTGTTAGAACACTAGTGGAATTTGTTTAGATAACCAAGAAGGTTAAGAGTTAGGGTATGATACAGGAAGTTGAATATAAGTAAATGAGAGTCCTTAGGATCCAAAATGGCCATGAGCAAATGATTCCTCACCTTAAAGTGATGAGGTGCATAGCCCAGAAAACAACCAATGGAATAAGCAAATGCTAGAAGAAAATAAATGAATTTCTCACTGTAACACTGTGCCATCTCTTTTTTCTAATTCTTATTTTATTTTGTTAAGTGAAGATTACCCTTTTGGCTAAAATTCAGAGTGGAGTTTCTATTATTAGGTGACCCATAAAATTTTTATAGAAACAATGAAAAGAAATTTTATCTTTTTACTAAATGAGCTCCAGGCTAATCAGATTCTAGGGAAATACTGTAATAACTTTGACTTGGTAATCAAGGCTCAGTGACTGAATCAAGTAGATGAAAAACAGCTTTTTTTCTTCCTTTCCTGTACTATTGGGTCACTTTTTTTTTTGAAGCTTCATCAACTGTCTTTACACTGTTACTTACTTGATACAGAGTTAGTGTACAAATGCTCTTTTAAATAGAACAATGCAGTTTAGCAATATGCTCATAAAATTGTTTTCTAAGATACATGTGTACAGTATTAATTTTAGAAAATCAATAGCAATAATACAGTTTTGTGATTATCAGTGCCATTTATTTTCTAGTTAAGCAAATTGTGCTTTCTGTTCTAAATGCTACTTTGTGGGTATTTTTATCCTCTTTTTTTCCCCCCTATGGTAGTTTCTTCCTAATCAGCTGAGTTCAGAATTTCCTAGTTGTATGTATTTCAGCGCCATTTTGTAGGCTAATTAATGAAATTAGTAGTTGGGCTTCACCATTCTGTTACTTTACAAAAGGGGACTTCTCATTGGCAGTGTATCTTCAAGCATGGCACACAAAGAATCCTGCCAAATGATGCACTGGAATCGAGCAATGGTCAAGATCAACCTTGGGACTCCGGCATGTCTCTCACAGCTGGAGAGAAACCCTAGGCAGGCACACTGGGATAGTGGGATTTACCGTCAGCAGAGAAAGGTAGACACTCTGAGAACTGGGGACAGGTCTTGAGGCAGGATGCAAGCTATTCCTGGGCTTTACCCAGTTGGTTGAAATGTAGCAGCAATGAGAGTATGTGTGCATGAGAAATCATACACATATGAGTAATGTTGGATGATCATGATAAAAAATAAAGTTAGATTTATGTTGTCAGTTTAAAAATATATTAAAGAATAACAAGTAGCCATAAATGGTGATACAAACTTCTACTTTAGAGTTGCTTTTGGTGCCAACTTTAATCTTTTTTTTTTTTCGCTTTTTAAAATCATAAGCCCCATAGTAAACGGATAATTAATTCCTTAGAACAGGTAGAAGTCTCCTCCATGGTGTTAGAAATTCATGTGGACTGGGATATGTGTTTACAGTTCCTGGGGTGAAAGTGCAAGAGGGAAGAGAGAGAAGGAGGCAGAAAGAAAGGGAAGGGAGAGGAGGAAGAGAAAACTTGTATAGAAATTAGACTGGATGTCAGATGCTGACTGGAGGATGACTGCTACAGTAAACCTAGGCAGAAATGCAGGAGAAAGCTCAAATTCCTATTAAAGCAGAGATGAGGTTTGTCTGTGCCTACGAGCACCCTGAATAGGTATGGCTATGGGTGGGATGAAATCACCCATGGAAATGTAAGTTAGAGACCTGACTTGTGCTATTATATCTTCATCCATCATCATTTTAGTTTCAGTTATCATTAATTAATTTAGTTATCATTAAATTTTACTAGGGGAATGATT
Source organism: Tympanoctomys barrerae (assembly GCA_002564285.1). Lineage (NCBI taxonomy): Eukaryota > Metazoa > Chordata > Mammalia > Rodentia > Octodontidae > Tympanoctomys > Tympanoctomys barrerae. The sequence goes on along the minus strand of NDGN011382688.1, from coordinate 2,749 downwards.
ATGTGGTAAATAGATCTGAATAGAGCAACTGTCTTTTTCTTGTATTCTTCCATTTGTTAGGAAAATGTTTTGATAATTCTGTTTTAATGATAAAGAGCTAGGTTTGGCTAGTGCAGGGATTGTTGCAGTGTGTGTATGTATGGGGCCACTGTTAAAGTGGTAGTCAAAGCAATAGGGGCTGGGGAGAGGGCTCAGGAGAAAAAGCACTTGCCTGGCAAGTGCAAGGGCCTGAGTTCTACCCCTGGTTCTGAAAAAAAAAGAGAAATTAATGAAAAATAAAGGAAAAAAGAAAGTATTTTTGTGTTTCACGAAAGCATTTTCTGTTCATTTGGAGATTAATACATGTAGCCTAGTTCAAAAGCTAGAATCATGTATTTTTTTCATTGTTTAGTTCAAAAGTCCATATTTTAAAGGGAATTCATCTTCCAATTTTTCATTCTCTAGTACCTGTGAAGCACTTAATCATTGATGAACAAAATGCCTTTTGATTTTTTTCACTGAGTATTAGTCCTTTTTAAGATCACAATTGACTTTTTGTTAAGAGTTATCTAAAATCCTTAGCAAATCACAATTTTTATGGGCTTAAAATATAACAAAAATATTTTTCTGAGAAGCATATTACATTTCTCATGAGACATTATTTCAGAAATAACTTCATGAACCTTCAATTGGATAGTTTTAATTATCCTCTGGGATAGGATTTATGTCTAATTTATCTGAGGGTGTCTAAGAATCATTGGAGATACAAGCTTTTTCTCATTTTCACAGGTTTTTTTAGGGATTCTATCAATGCAATAAATGATAATATCAAGAAAATTTTCCTGAAACCTTTCATGCACAAAAGACTGACTTAGCTCTAAAAATTTATAAAAGAAACTGAGATGTACAGTAGCTTTATTTAATCCAACAGTAGAATATATATAAAGGGCATATGGTATAACAAAGGCTTGGTTTTTAGTAAACATTTCTATCACTAGGAGGCTAGTTGGAGCATACATTACCTAACATAATATCAAAACATTATAATCAGAGAAACAGTGTTTCCCAAAGTGACGGTATTAGTCTACTTTCACTGCTATGACCAAAATATCTGAGGTACACAATTTGGAGTTATTTGGCTCATGTTTTCAGAGGACTTAGTTCATGGTTTTCTGGCTCTGAGACCAGCAGCAGTGTGGTGGAAGGCCAGGGCAGAGCAAAGTTGTTCACTTCACAGCATCCCAGAAGCAGAGAGAACAAGAAGAGCCAGAAGGGGAGGGCCTTCGGATAGGATAGATCCATGAAAGGCACACCTCAGTGGCCTACTTCCTCCAATGGGGCCCGTCTCCTGACAACCGGTTCAGCTGTGAACTACTCATTGGATTAACCCATTGGTGACATCAGCACCTCATGATCCAATCACCTTTTCAAGCTCTATCTCTAAACATCATTGACTTGGGGATCAAGTATTGAGTATGTGAATCTTGGGATAGTTCATGTTTAAATTAGGACAGTACCCACTTGATTGTATATTAAAATTACATTCACATCTATGGCTAAAGTGCCCTTTTACTTGTGTCATTATCAGCTGAGAGGCAATCCTTACTTCTTATGTTTTGCTCTCTTCAACTTTCTAGAAGATTTAGAACTAATTCTACGTCATGTTGGATGAAACAACATAAAACCATTGGGATCTGCCTCAGTTACTCTTCTCTCATTGCTGGACAATTATTCAACACTCAAACTTGGGGAGGGAAAGGTTTATTTAGCTCACACTTACTGGAGGTTTCAGTCCATACTCATATGGATCCAAGGTAAAGCAGCACATGGCAGAGGGCAACAGTTCATGGTGGTGGCAAAGAGCAGAGAACAAAATGGAGGCATAGTGGCAACAATGGCAACAGAGAACAACAAGTCTGTCTCTCATGTTATATTCAGGCTATCTGTCCCACGCTAGGTGTAGCACTCACACCCATAATCCCAGTCTTGGATCATGAATTAATCATAAATGTAGAACTGTGCTTCAAAGACTGCATGAGGCTTTGGGGGGACAAATACACACAAAACAGAACATTATCAGAGACTGTTATCAGAAACCCTGAGTTCTTTTTACCTGTTTCTTTCTAGTAGAGAAAATACTATATATAGTGTGTAAAGGTATTTTGTTTGAAATAACCCTAATTTCTTCTTGGTTTAAGGTGAGAATGTCTGAGAATTTTAGCACATTTGGCTTGGGGATAATCTATAGGCAGTAAAAGATAGGAGGGCTGTTTCCAAAAGCTGATTTGCAAGGAATGCCAGAATGAATACCTTTGGCTCTTATGGCTAAGGGATCTGAAGGGAGAAGATAAAGTTTTTGGGAAAAGCTGCAGTTTTTGTTATTCAGTGTTGATAGAACATGGCAAAGTTCTTATTCACAGACTGAAGACCACAGACTGAAGGAGAGAAGAGACATAGTGCAGCACAGTGAGAAGAGCTTCATGCAATTCCGGACCTGGTTTGGCCTTTTCACTAACTATACAACCATGCAAAAGCACCAGCTCCAAATTCCTTTCCTGTTGAATGAAGGCTAGTCAGTATGAGTGCTTTCACTGTCCTGTGGGCATTTCTTTCCCATAATTTTATTGAGAAACAAATAGCAATGAGACATTTTCAAATCAAATTAGTAGGACAGTTTCAATAATTAACACATTGCATACTTTCTTCTTAGTGGTTATTTTGCTATACAAGATGCAGACATGATATCCTATTTACAAACACTATTAGAACA
>NDGN011382662.1:1498-15871 GCA_002564285.1 Tympanoctomys barrerae | reverse complement strand
GCTAAGCTTGTTCCAAATAGGTGCTTTAGACCACTGAGCCATCTCACCAACCCCAGTATTGCCATTCTTTAAGGAAAAACAAAACAGGAAATCTTAAGCAAGATTCTTGAGTAAGTTATAGTCAGTAGCTGGGCAACATCAAATCAGATGATTTCAGGAAGAAACAACAGCTAGAGCATAAATCAAGCCACTGGAAACCTGGAGTGTTTGAGGATGGAATACACTACTAGCCGCTGTCGATCCTGCCAATGTTTATCCTGAACATCAGGACTAAATGCCCTTACTGGTGTGAAATCTTCAATCCTTCCTAAAGATACAGCTTTTTAGTAACAGAAACATTATTTTGAAAATGAACTTGGGGAAATCTCATTATTTTAGTAGCCTGAGCAGGCAAAAAAAGTAAACATATATTCCGGTGTCTTTTTCAAAGTAATATATTTATGCTTTTAAAGTTCACCTTGTTCAAGTTCTCAAGTCTGATTAAAAAAATACAAGGGTTTCAAACTTTTTTATGGATTTCTAATATCATGAAAGGGCCAGGTAGTAAATATTTTAGGCTCTGCAACCTTATAGTTGCTTTGTGTTCCAACTACTTAAGTCTACTATTCTAATGAAAAGTAGTAATAAATAATAATGTTATATGAGTCTAGCTGTGGCTTAATAAAATTTTAGGAACCAAAACTTGAATTTTTGTGTCATTTTTATATGTTACAAGATTACTATTCCTCTTTGGATACTTCTTCGAAAATTTAAAAATGTAAAAACCTTCCTTAGTACAAAAGCTTAGGCCAATCCTTAAACTGAACTCTTAATATTTGTGAATATAGAGTCTATAATGGTCTATTTTAGTGTTCTTTGGAATGGTTTTGAACAGTATCTGGCTCACAGTATATGTTCAATAAAAATTATACTGGCAGAACTGACAGTAGTTGTTAGTATTTAGCTTCATTAGCTATTAGAAAAATTATTTCATGTGCTTGGAACTAAAGGATATTAGGATTAGGGTTCGGGTGTGACTCAGTGGTAGAGCAGCTACCTAGCATTCTGCACAAGTCCCTGGATTTGAAAGAATGGAGGAGGGAGGGCAGAGGAAGAAACGGTTTTCCAAAAATGTGAAAGTTATTCACACCCAAGTCTATGTTAGCACACCCTGATCAATGCAATTTTGCTTCTGAGATATGTGCCGCTTTGTTGCCAGATGACACGTACAAATGCAGCACTGACTTCTGATAATCAAGCACACGCGTTGTTCTAACACACACATCACATCAATACAAGTGAGCACAGAACTATCTGTGGTCCCTCCTGGAAATGCAGGCTCCTGAGCCTCATCACCACAGACTGTCAGCAGTGAATCCACTGAGGTTTTGCTTTTTTTTTGCGGTACCAGGGATTGAACTCAGGACCTTGAGCTTGCCAGGCAAGTGTTCATTCTACTGAGCTATCTCCTTGGCCCTGCATTGTTTTAAACAAACATACTAGGTTATTTGGCACAGGTAGCCTATAGATCTTATTTGCAAAAACTAATTTTGCATATAAATTACCTATAATACTGTTTTAAGAATTTAAAAGTTCTAAGAATTTTTAACTGTAATTATGGAAGTAAAAAATAATTTTATGTGCATAAATTGCATGTTATCATGAAAATCAAGAAACTGAAGTATTCTCTAGATTCATGAACAATGAAAAAATTGCCAAGAATTTATCAGAAACTTCAATATTCCAAAGTTTAAAAATAGAGCTGCCCTAGTGGAAGGGATGAGTATCCCAGTCACGCCTCCTCTGTATAAACCATGGGGACAAAAGTCCATCAATGACAATCATTTTCTAAAAATATACCCCTGTTCAGTCCTTAACATCCAAATACTGATACACTGAAACCAACTCTCAGCTACAGGGACAGAGCAGTTCCTTCACTGCCAGTAGTAACAACAGAAAGCCTGACCCACCCACTCCTGTACGTGGGACCAATCACGCTGAACACTGCACTCTCCACAGCTGTAGTTACAATCTCCTACTATAGACCCAGTGATATTCACAGTCAAGTTTCTGATAGCTGCTTTTTAAAAATTTGATTTAAAAGAATTTTATATTTTAAAATCTTCTCTATAAATTATTACAAGTATGGCTTTGTACAAGTAAAGGTTTGAGCCTGGAAGATAACTGAAATTACTAAGAATATCATCAGATGAGTTCTTGGGTATACTGGCAGGTAGGACTCCACTGACACTCCACTTGCTGGAGAATAAATTAGTCCTGCATAATCACTACTGTGGTGTTTTAAGATTTGTCCAGATGGACAAAAGCAACACTGATTGTATTATAGCTGTATCTACACTTTTTTTTTTTCCTTCGGAACCAGGGATTAAACTCAGGCCTTTGTGCTTGCCAGGCAAGTGCTTATTCTACTGAGCCATCTCCCTGGCCCCCTACACTTATTATCTCTTACAAGTCAATTCTTTTTTATTTTTACAAGTCAATGCTTTATTAATGGAAATGAACTACTTTTGACAGAGATCAAAATAAGATAAGCAGCTCTGAAGCAGTCTGTAGTGATTTAACAATTACTAAAGCATCACTTGTATTAAGTCCATAGGCGATACTACACCCACAGATTCACCCAGAAATTTCCAATATATTATAAGCTACAGAGAGAGGTGTTTTAATTTAGTGAATTTTATTATTGTATACTGATAGCTTTTTTAGGATAACTTCAAGCCCTTTCATTGCTTCCTATAGTATTTGGCTATGGAAATAGAACAGCAACATTTTCATAGAATGCAAGAATTGTGTCTATTTATTTGTTCCTTTCCCCTTTTACATGATACTAGTTTGGAGGAAAGAACAAGATTGAAAAGGCAAGAGTGGAATATATGTCTCAGTGAAATTTGTATTCATTTCAGAAAATCATTTAAATGTCTCTTTCTTTGTAGCAAAGCTCATGTTCTTGGCTTACAGAAGCTGATATGCAGAGAAGGTCACCTATCTAGTTCTCTCCTCCCAGCCAGCCCTTCCCTGTGCACTGTGCATCTCAGAGACCGCAAAGAAAAGTGTGTGTACTATGTACACATTCTCAGTTCATTGATACCAGAAAATCAAAATGAGCTTTAGTATCTAGATTCAGTTGTAAACATCCTGCTGGAACAATCAGTCCAGCTATTATCTCCATAATTCCTTACAGGTACCATTAAAGACAAAATTCTGACAGGTCACCAGAAGATCCATCACAAAAACCAAAGACACTTCTGCCAGATCACCTCACAACACCACTAAAACCCTCATGGAGCGACCATCCAAAGTATGCGAACTGGTTTTTTCCACTAGGGTGAATCGGTAGTTTGATAACAATTTGGTAACAATACAGGATTTTATAGTTTTATGTCCTGGATCCAACTTTTGTCTGTCATTATCAGTCTTCCCATTGCTTTTCCCTCTGGCTAAGCTTGTGATGAACAAAAAAACCACTTCACAGAAAGTACTGGTTCAGATATTATCTTCCAAAACCAATTTTACTATTGTTTTTATAAAAATGACATGACCCAGTTGTCTTTAAACATAAAAATACTTGATTAATGTTCATTACTATTGTTATGACTACCTACCTACCATTAAAAACAGTACTTTTACTTCTATTTTACTTAAAAATAAAATCTCCAATCTACATTTATTAATATGTCTTAAATATAAAGGTACTTATTTGGGGGGGGGTGAGAATAGTAATAAATTCCCCACATTAACCAGAAAAACTGACCAGAAAGTGTGTGCTATTGTTTCATTGTAGTTACATAATAAGGATTGAATATGTTTTCATTTAGCATTTGGTTCTATCCTGTTCTGACCAATAAATGAGCATTTGCTCTCTTTTCTTGAAATTGGAAAAAAATAAAATAAAAATGTACTGCCTACATACTCCCAAAGCAGAAGTACATTTTGACTTCTAGTTTCAAGACATGGCTTTATTCATGAATTTATTTTCAACTAACTCAACAATAAAAAGTCACAGTGCAAATGCCTCCCACATAAATCACTCTGAACTAAGACAACACTGTTAAGACAGTATGCATCAAGTGATAAAACTGTTAAGTATAATCTTAAGCGTGAGTCTTAGTAGACTAGTAGTTAAATTCCTTTTACTTCACTTGCCCAGTAGATGTACAACTATATTTCTGGAGGAGCACATAGGGCTGTAACTCCAACTTAAAAGTTAATTTTAGGGTTGGAGAGATAGCTAGGTGGTCTAAGTGCTTGCCTGACAAGCTTAAGGACTTGGGTTCAATCCCCAGTACCATGTGCTGCACCAGGTCTGTGCCAGGCTGGCCACTGAGTCCAGGTGTGGTGGCACATGCCTGTAATTCCAGTGCTGGGGTGGCTGAGACAGGAGGATCACTATGAGTCTGAGTTGCATAGCAAGACCCTGTACCAATGTACCAAACAAACAAAAGATTAAAAAAGTTAATTTTAAATGTTTTCTATGAGCCTATTTTTAAAATATTCTTTCCTTCAAAATGTATATCTTCATTCTAAATATTTTAAAAAGAAGCTGCAGAGAGGGCTGGCTAGATAGCTCCTGCTTAGGCAGACACAGGGACCAGGTTCAATCTGGCCTGGCATGCCGGCCCCGCCCCCGGGGTACACTGAGACAGTGATTGAGACTGGGTGTGGTGGCGCACACTTATAATCCCAGCTCTTGGGAGGTTCAACACAACAAGAGGGTCACTATGAATCTGATCTATGTAGTGAGACCCTGTAGACTCTGTATTAAATAAAATAAAAAATAAAAAAACTAAAAAGCTGCTGAAGCAGAGGTTTTGGAAATAGTGACTGTTGGTGTGGAAGCCCATGAAGTAGCTTTCTCTCTTCTGCGGGTCTCCACAGACTCTTGAGAGTGGGATGTTCACTACTGTCAAGTGCAACAAATATGGGAGAGCTTTTTGATTATAGATGCTATGTATTTAAAGTTATTAATAAAATTATTCCACAATCATTCTTTGTATCCTTATATTTTCTTACATTTCTATATTTTACTAGTTGGATAAGTTAATTCATCACCTAATTTGTACATTAACACATCTGAAATATGTGATCCTTAAACAGAGAAAAATATTTTCTGAAACATTTGGGGAAGTCCAGTATTTTCTTACTAAAGATATACTGGAATACTTTATCCCTATTATATTACTTTGCCTTTTGTGACTTAAATTGATTTTTTTCATTTAAAAGTCACAACTATGTCATAAATGGGATGTAAATTGACCCAGAATTTGTTAGATGATGTAAAAAATCATATTAACAGAGAAGAAATAAAGGCTCACTTTCAAACTCTACCTGCATTGTTTACTTGGACAGTGCAGACAATTTTGTTTAAAAAAAATACACATTTGACTTGTATTGTGGTATACTTTTTTTTGCCCTTACTCTTCCTTTTATGTGATAGATCTACAACAAATGCAATGCTATCAGATATTATGGCCACTCATTTTTGCAGCAGTTTGCTACTAAATCTGCTGAGTACACTCAGAGAAGGGCAAGGAGTAACAGTTGGAACACTTCCGCATAATGATGATGGCTTGATGGGGAGAAAAATGCTAGGCTATTCTCATGGGGCCAACATTTTACACTGAACTGTAGCGCAGATATTTGGCTGATACTGTCTATTATGACAGCCACAAATCACATGTGCTACGTTGAAACCCAGTTCTCTAGTCTACCAGCCACATTCTAGGGCTCAACAGACACACAGGGCAAGTGGCTCACACTGGACAATACAAAGGCCATTTCCACCACCACAGAGAAAACTACTGGAAGGCACTATACTAAAGGACAGTGTGGTTACTCTGACTTGGAACCATATTCCTTAAGCTTTAATCTTACAGTCTAAGCTTTCCTAGCCAAAGAATATTTAAATCTGGTGAGTCATGCTTATGTGAGATTGTTAAATTCAATAATAATTAAATATACTGGTACTTTCTTTAAAAAGTCAAATCAACCAGAAAAAGACATTTAAAATTCTATTATAATTTCAAGGTCATTATTATTCTTTTTCCAATGAAAGAAAATATTAGCACTTTCTCCTGTATATAACCATTAAAATAATATAATGAATTATCAAAGATCTAACTTTTTTTTCCAAAGATGTAATTTTGTCTTTGAAAATTTTGAAGCACAAGATCAAACTGCACACACTCAACTTCCAAACAGGCACTGAGTCTTACTGTGGAATGTCTCACAGACTATAAAATAAAAGAATAATTCAAGAATCTGCATAGACTTTCAGCATCATTTCAGTAAGCACAACTATACTCTTAAATCATAAATACATCTAGACTTAAAAAAGCAAAAAGAAAGTCTAGAAGAGAAAAGAATAGGACAGGGTAAGCTTGTTTCTGTGTGAGCCAATAACACTGAATTTTTCTTATGTTTCATTTCATCAGAAAATAGCAGAGCAAATACATATAGAAAATGGAATCAGACAAATTGATGGTGAATTCTGATGGAAGTATTACTTATATTTTCCTTAAAGATACTGCTGCTCAGTAACAATTTTTAATTTTAAAAATCTAGAATAAAGTTTAACTCCTCAAAAATTCATGTTTTTACTTAAATTCTTTATTATGAGTAATGATGTAAAGAATGAGGTCAAGAACTAGATATTAAATATGAAAAATCTATGTTTGTAAAGATGGAAATATTATACCAGAACTCTATTTCTAAATTTCTACATTTGACTTTCAATTTGACCAGAGCCACTGCCTTTTTTTTTTTTTTTTTTTTGGTTTGTATTTTTATGTCAGTACTTATTTTTAAGATCTCATAAAGTGTAAGCTTCACTTTGAAAACAGAAATACATATTTGGTTTTAAAATCTACAACCTAAATCCATAGGTACAAATATTAACTCAGCTCCTTTGCTCAAAATTGTGACCACTTAAACCACTGCTTACAGATTACATATAGCCATTCACTTTGTAGTCCTCAAAAAGGAAATCTACATTTTGAAACTTGATACTGATATACTGAGACTTTGAAATTTGACATTAATATATTATCATTTAGATTGGAAATTTACCACTATCATTTATCTAGTATTTAATTATCTAAATGATATGTCACTATTGAACATTTTTTAGTGTTATCTCAACTGTCTCAGTCTGCTTATCAATAATGTACAGTAGTGTTGGTAAGATTAAGTAGATTTAGGTAACATAAAACTAGTTAATAAGAAAGCCTAGAATGTATCTTATATTATGTTCATCAAGCTGGCAGGAAATTTTTAACTGATTGTAAAAGGGGAAAATTGCAAAATCAAAACTTTTTAGAAGATGAAATGAACATTTAAATTACTGACATATTATAAAACATATTCACAAATTAAACTCATGAGCAATGTGCACAATTTGTATGGATTCTAGTAAGTATTTCAACAATAGCAAACATAAAAAAATAGAGGTTTCAATCAACTGTACTCATCTCCATCAATGCCAAATTTAATGCAGTATTTTGTGACCACACACCACTCATAAGCACAGACATACTACATTCTGCAGCCAACAATCACGGCATGTATACTCTTCAATGGGGAAAGAGATTGGAAATAATTGTGGAAAGCACCTATGTTCCCTTCAGGTAATTCACTTTTAATTAGAATTTAGAATCAAAAATTAAAATTTTTCTCATCCCTCCACCTGCCAAATAAAATGTAAGCAAAAAATAAAGGTAATTTCATATAGATATAAAATGGGAAGCACGTAAAAATGTGTCCAACAATGTGCCTTTTACTAGTGTGCTGAGGACATAAACTGTTGCAGTTTATCAGAAAATAATTAGTGAACAAATTTTAGTCTGGTATAGTGTTTCATATTCCAAGGGCTATTAAGAGTCATCACATAACCTAAAGGCACATATAAATGATATATTTTTATGTAATTAAAGCTTTCTAAAATCACACCCTGAAGTATGATACATGTTCTGTGATGTCCATTTATGAGTGCTGTGTGAACTTATCACCATTCCAGCAGATCACCCCCGCCCCCAGTGCTTTATCCGTTCACCTGGCAAGACCCCCTGGAATGCCTCTGTGAAACTATTATTCGTTAATTTCAACCCCCTGACCAGCACATGAAAGCTCATAGGTACTCACCCTGCAAACTGGGCACTGCCAGTGACTACTGCTGTCTCTAAGCCTGAACTCATCAGACAAACACTTGGAATGATACACACGAAAACACAGGTCACATATCAACACCTCTCCAGGCAAATGGCATTCAAAACAATACCAGTCATGATTTTCTGTTTCCCAGTCCTACAAAAAATACAAAATAATTTCGTATGACATTTTGTCAATATCTGCAATGTCTAAGAACAAAATTGACACTAAAGTCCATCAGAAATTAGGCATTATAAACAATTTTTGACATTTACTGTGGTAAAACAAGAGGTAAAATACCTAGAAATTTACCCCTTTTGATTTTTAAATTTACCCCTTCTTTCCTAAACAGTATTAACACTCAGAAGTGCTTGTCTTAAGGTGATATGACAGCAAACCAGTCCAAAATGAAATCCAGAGCCAATCACAGTTCTAATGTTTTCATTTTTAAATATAATCTAAGGATTTTTTTCAGATTATATTGAGTACCCCAAACCAAACTGTAGCTTAATGTTTCAAATAAACAAACCTTTGCCTTGTTCTGCTTTACTATACATTAAGCACTTGGCACACTGAGGGAGCAGAATAGCAACACAAGGTGATGCTCACTGTCCTTGTCTTCTCATCCACTGTACTGGATGTCGGACTGAAAGTAACCCTTAACCAGAATGTCCATGTTCTGAAAGCTTGCCAAATTCTTGGGATCTGTCGAATTTGGAAAAATATCCCAAAAATGTGAAACTAAAAGTTTATTAATTATATTGTCCAAAAGAGAATACCATAGGAAAGAAAAAAGGAAGTAGGCTTATTTCCTGATGTGGGTATTCTACAAATAAATGAATATGACTGCAGCTACATAGAGACATTCCTCAATATGTTCTTACTTGTGACAGCACTTTATATACCCTTCACAAAGTAGTATAAATCTTTTTGTGTATATAATGAAATACAAACAGGAAGACTGTTAGAAGTTCTCCTGGTTTAGGATTCATTCTTGATAATTACTCTTAGCTTTCTGGAAACATATTTCAGAGTGAAGGATTAATTTTCAACCTTTTGTAGCTGTTTTAACCAAATGAACAAAGGGAAAACCTGTAGTTAGCATAATCAAGGCCATTTCCCGTGGGGACCCTGATATTCCACCTTTGGTCTTCATTATGTCTTTTGATAAATCATTACACTGTTTCCAAAACAACAGTTTTTTCCCCCTCATTTTCTTGGATGTCAATACTCTTTCAATAAAAGGGCTTGTCTATAATAATCCATAAGCAGTAATTTCTTTAGAAATTAAGTTCTAGTGCAATGCCTGTCCATATCTGAGTGTCACTATTCACTCTTTTAAGCAAGGCAGAAAAACCACTGATGTTATATAATCATCACTGGGGTATACCAGGAAAACCTGCATAAATATCAACTTCTTGGTTTGCTTAACAAATTGGTCTTTACTGACCAAAACAAAAATATATATATATAAACTTTTATTTACTGCAAACTCATTTTGTGAAATAATTTCAGCTAGATTATAGTAACATTGATTTTACATAAAATTCTCTGCATGGTAAAAAAAAAAATCTACCCTACAAAGTTTGACAGAGTGGCACCACATCAACATAATAGATGTGGTGCTTAGGTGAATTAAAGCAATAGTGACCTATTTCATATATCTCATTTGCATGCTGCATTTTATGTATTCTAATTATTGCATCAAAAATCTCCCAAAATAAATTAAGGTTCAGTGGTGATAAAGACACCTTATTCTATTCTCAACAGACGTCCTTCCAAATTTAAAACAAAAGAATGTCAGAATATTTTCCTTATAGTTATTTAGAAATTTGTTAAAGGGTGTTGCTGGCTTATAATAGAAACTGGTTCCATCATTTGAACTTCTTTATATTACTCCATCTTCAAGTGATGGTAAGGATGGCAAATATTAGGTTATCAAAAGCAAGCCAGAGCATAGCTCTAGCCTCTTCACACTACCTCCTTCCATTCCTACTCTTCCCCCATCCAATTATGAAATGAAGGTGAGCATGAATCTATCTTTGAGGGGGCACTTCATTCTAGATTTAATTGTTCATAAAAGTATTATTTAAATACAATAAAGTACAGAAACACTTGATTATATGTCAATTAACTGTTCATAATACAAAAAAGTATGGGTTGGAGAAGCAGTGCAGCTCATTCTTTTAATCATGGCAATAGCTATTCATAATATATAAAACATGTGAAGTCAAATTCAAGATTTATTAATTCAGAATCTAGGAAATTTTTTCTGAGGTGTAAATTATACAGGTGTTTTTCATAAGCCAAGCTGCCTACAATTTGTCTTCTAATAATCAGACAGCATTTCTATAGTGCTTTTGACTAACATTCCATTACATATGCCAGTAAGCTAAGCTTGCATTTTCATTGGATTCCACCAGATGTCATCAGCCACTTTAGATACAGTCTGGTTAAGAGCATATGTGAGATGCTGCTTCAGAACAAGAAAGCTTTAAAAAGGCAAACCTACTAGCACAATATTCAAAACTAGAAGCAATGTAAAGATAGTATGGCTTTACCAAACAAGTCTAGCAAGAGTTAAAACTAAGCTATCCTACAGTAAAATGATATGGACTACCAAAAAAAAGAAAAAAAGAAAAAAAAAAGCAGAGTTAAAGTAAAATAACAGTGCAAAATTAGTTCACCTTGTTTGGGGTTGCTGTCCTGGAGAAAGGCTGCATACTGTAGGCCTTTCAAAATAAAAACAAAATAATCTTGGTCTCTCTATTACAATTTTTCTCAATATCAGGTAACACACAGGGCGAAAGTGATTTCATACATGGTTAAACTGTTGCTTTATATCTTATACTATTTTCCAGATAATATTAACTGATAATCTATCAATGTTCTATTCACTAATGAAAAGACAGCATGCAAATTTAACAGTCATTACTAGTAGTAGAGGAAACTGTTTACACTAACACAAAAGCTACAAACGCACAGAAAGTACAACTTTCTTTGGGAATTCATGCGCCACGAAACCTACCATGATAGTTGAAACATAATTTACTAACAAACTCAGTGCCACCATACATTTGTACAGTACCATGAGTAATATGTATTATTGATCTAAAAGTAATTCACATTACTTTTTTAATTATGAGTGATGAATGTGAGTGTGGTGAACTCAGTACCTCCCCATAGTATGAAATTTTTACAGGCTGTCCTCAGAACCTAGTAGGAAAAGTCCCACTATCTAGCAGCAGGCTATTGATCTAAGTCTCTGTCGGCCACATAGCATTTGATTAACTGGTTGAAATCCTGGCCCCGGCACTCACGGCTGTGTAATCTTGGGCAGAAAACTTAGCTTCTCTGCGTGTCATTTTCTATCTGTAAAATGAACAGAATGATAGTACCTAGTTTACAGGGGGGTTTTTTGTTTGTAAGAATCAAATAAATTCACATGTATATGATACTTTTAAAAGACATCATTTATTTATTTATTTATTTATTTATTTGGTACAGGGTCTCACTGCACAGCTCAGACTTGTAGTGATCCTCCTGTCTCATCCTCCCCAGAGCTAGGATTACAGGCATGTGCTACCATGCCCAGTTTTGGTGGATTATAAGAACCAGCACAGCATGCAGCAACAGGGATCAAACCCAGGTCCCTGCAGTTGCCAGGCAGGCACTTAGACCACTGAGCTATCTCCCATGTGATACCTCCATATATGATACTTTTACAAGAGTGCCTGGCACAACACAGCACTCAGAAAATTATTAGCTAGTGTTATTATCTAGTTAGTGCACAAAACATGAGCTGAACAAGCTAAGCCACAAGACAAGTGACATGCTTATCATTTTATATGTGTGCATATTTCTTTTTCAAGCACTTTAAATTCATTATCCTATCTGATTCTCACATTTCTGTAAGCTACATAGAATGAAGAATATTATTTACTCCAACTTAGGACATAAAACTGAAGTGCAGAAAGTTGTTTAGCTATATCACATGGAAGGTGCATGAAGAACTGCTGGAATAAGAAATTCCACATTATAATCCAGCCTCTTCAGTAACTCAAAAGCAATTTTAACTTTTAAAATAATTTCCTATTTCTATTTAATGAGCAGATAAACATTACACTGCCAAGTATGGTATTTGATATCATACTTTAATACAGATACAATGTAAATTAATTCTTTATGATGCTAAATTTAGTTTAATTTTGTTAGCAAATTCAGCTAATATTTAGAAGTGATAATTTTATGGTTATATATTTTTAATAATTTTAAGTATAGTTTTTAAACTAAAAATATTACAACTCAGTGAAACAGAAGTCAGACTTAAGGACAGACAACAACAAAAAAGAACTCATACATACACCCAATCAATCAATCAAAACAAGCTGAAAAAATTATAGAGAATAGCATGACCCATAATTTTACTTTTGAGTAAAATGGAAATTTACCAAATTTACCAAA
This sequence comes from Tympanoctomys barrerae, assembly GCA_002564285.1. Lineage (NCBI taxonomy): Eukaryota > Metazoa > Chordata > Mammalia > Rodentia > Octodontidae > Tympanoctomys > Tympanoctomys barrerae. The sequence goes on along the minus strand of NDGN011382662.1, from coordinate 3,265 downwards.
GCAAAAATGATTTCTTAGTGTAACTATATTAGAGTTTAAACACACAGAATTCTAACTGATTATAATTAATGATTATCGATGCTTAATATTTACTTAGAAAGCAAATATGTAACTATGATTGGGAATAGACAGACTATATAGTTTGATATATAATTAACACAAAGCAGATAATACATTTCACATTTAAAAATCAGAAGTATTCAAAGGCATCAAATTCCTCATGTAAGGTAAAACATGACACAGTAATTGATCACAAATACGACAAAGTAAAAACTGAAATAGCCTTTTAAAAATTCTTACTTTATCATGCCACATTTTATGGAAAAGGTCTAGTATAGCCTACTTTGAATTTAGCAAGCCTCTCATAATATTTTTCTTAAGAACAAAGCAAGGGAGCTACTTTATTCCATAGCTTCCTTTAACTCACCTTGAAAAATGAGCCCACAAATTCCAATCCTATCTCTTATCTGAAAGATGTGAGCTTAGGTAAATTTCAAGAGAAATATATACCAAGATTTCTTTGAGAGTGATCATTTTGAGTTGATGGCAGACACAGAAAGTATCTTTCTATAAATTTAGATTTAAGCCCATTTAGCCACAGTAAAATCTCTTAGTCTCCTTTGGAAACTACAAAACATATATTCTCATTAATTATCTTTTTAAAATATTAAAAAACTAGGAAAAGCAAACAATATCAAATGCTACCTTTTCACTTAAAAATGTCTCTCTCGGGACTAGGGGCAGAATAAGATCCAGCTTAGGCAGCACAAACTTTTCATATACATGTGAAAGGAAAATACTCAAACTGAAGCAAGATGTAGGGCCTAAGTCCATGTTTGCAGTTACTCATGATGCGTGAGCAGCACAACAAACTGGTAGGAGCTGAGCCAAAGGTGTAAGCTGTGGTCCTTATACTAATGCATAAGAAATCAGGCCCTGACTCCAAATTTTACAGGCATGTAAGGAGAAGAGTTGTTCTATAAACAATATCTTTTTAAAAAAAAATTAAATCATTCTCAACACTGGTGACAGGATTATTTAATGTCAGATGAAAATTACCTGTCAAATAATAATATAGCTTTGTGCAAAGGATGAATAAAACTGGAATAAAACTGGAAGTCACTAAATGAATAATATTAACCACTTCAGTTTCAAAATGCCTATTTGATTTGCTTTTCTGCAAGGGATCCATCCATAACTCAAGGTTACCCGGATTACTATATTGCATTAAATACTTTAGCAGGACCTTCTGATCTTCAGTGAGCACCTTGTATTAAAAGGTTAGCTCTCACAAAGATTAGCTGACACTTACTACAAAGATAGTTAATCAATTACAAATTTCACTCTAGTCAATTGTACGATTCTACTAAAGAAATATATTTAAGTTCTAAAAGCAGATGTATAGGTGGTTAAACACTGAAGAAATATAGATTAAATGTTGCCGCCCATGCATATTTCTTTAGAGCAAACAGTAATGAAGCCATCTATAAACCTCTGATAACATGTAGGATTTTTTTTAAAAAAAATCAAAAGAAGAAAGTGTTAATATAACAAAATGTTCAATGATCAGACATCAGAAAGTTCCTTCTATACTGTGAACTACTGGCCTCTCAACAATATAATTTTGAAAGCTATGAAAATCATCTTTCAGTGAATTATTTGGACTTGTGAGTAACTGTTAACATTAAGCCAGCTGGGGGCCGAGGAGATGGCTCAGTAGAACAAGCGCCTGCCTGGCAAGCACAAGATCCTGAGTTCAATGCTCAG
>NDGN011382661.1:0-12019 GCA_002564285.1 Tympanoctomys barrerae | reverse complement strand
GAAGAAGAAGAAGAAGAAGAAGAAGAAGAAGAAGAAGAAGAAGAAGAAGAAGAAGAAGTGTCCATCAGTCTGCTATTCCTCCTAACTTGTCTCCTTAGTTAGAGCCTCCCCACCCCTCACCCTTATACTGAGGATGAATCCCAAAGGTGCTCTACTATGGAGCTACAGCCCCAGTCCTTTTTTGAAAAAAAAAGTTTAATTAATACATATTTGTAGTACATATATAGTGATTATATTCACTGTTGGGAGGAAGTATGTGTACATATCTTAATTCTTCGTGTTTCCCCTTCTGATTCCTTCCTTCTCTGTCCATCCATTACAAGATCCCCAGCTATTTTTGTCTTTTATTTTGAGACAGGATCTTGCTAAGTTGTTCAGGCTGGTCTTGAACTCATAATCCTGCCTCAGCCTCCCAAGTAGCTCTGTTTATAGGCATATACCACTGTGCTCAGAGAGGACAATGATTTTTATCTCATTTGCTTACTGCTGCCTACCAGTAGTAATCACTCAATAAATATTTATCATATGAAAAGATTAGTTTTTAATATGAAAGTCTCAAGGTCAGTGGGTCAAATATCCTTACACCTGGACTTATTCCAACTGGAGATGGGAGTCTTGGAGAGTAGGTCCCTATCTTGCTAGAACATTTAAATGACCACCAAAGGAATTATTTCAGGTTAATAATGTACTTGTTGAATGAAAGAATTTCCATGACTGCTATACTAATTAGCCATTTAGCTTGTCCTTGCGATTATAAACACCTTATGAAATTGAAAAAGGAATATAAATCCAGGAGGCTTTGCCTGATGTTGCCATTCCATTGGTAGAAATGCTGCTTATGTCAAGGACTGTTGCTCATTTCAGGGATTCATGAAGTAAGCCTCTTAGAAAGCTAAGTTCTCTGAAGTATGGCTCTGGAAGACCACTGTGCTTGTTTTTAGACTTTTTCTTCTGTTGTTCCTCTGAAATTAGAGCTGTTTCAGGAAAGTTTTTGAGTTAGAATATTAACATTATATTGCAATAGTGGAAAATCATAAGGCAGCCTGATTTGGTTCTCTGCCTTAGAACTGGGTATTAGGATTTATTATCAAAACAAAAGTCTGGCTGCTTGCCCGTCATGTTGCCCTTGCTCCATGTATCCACAGGGACTGGGTTGGACTCTGTGCCCCCTGGTGTGCAGACAGTCATGTGTCCATAGTGCCACATGATGAATGAGTTGCCCCCATTACTTTCCTTCAGCTTGAGGAATCTGGACACAAGTGTATCAACAAACAAGCAAGCAAAGCATTAAACAAAAGGATCTTGAAACTCTCAAATGTTACATAAGTAGTAATAGCTGCTAAATGATGTTAGTATGTTGCTAGCATTCTCTGCTCATGGGGCACATATTGAGTCATTTAATCCTCACAACAGTCTTTTGCTATAAGTGCTATTATTTCCCTCTTTACAAAGATGAGAAAATAGGCAGTAAAAGTAATAGCTACCTGCTGAACATCAGCTCCCTGTGAAACTCCTGCTCTGACTGGCTTCCCAGAGGAGACAGTAGTAAAGGAATAAAGGATGGGTAGAATGGATAGTCAGGAAGTAGCCCACAGGGTGAGCAAATAATGAAAACTGATTAAGAAGGCATGCAGAATAGAGAAAAAAAAATATATGCTTGAGGGATAATAAAGGACCTGTCTAGGAAAGAAGGTAGAGATTTGTACAGCCACACCACTGCCAAGGATAAAGAAACCCAATCACAAAAAACAAATGGAGTTTTGTCCAAAGGTTCTTTAGAGCCTCCCCTTGTGCCAGGCCCACAGACCCTTTAGCTCTTAGATGGTACTCTGAATAGGATGTGGTTTTTCTCCCAAAGATTCATGTACAGGAAACCTGGTTGTTCCCAATGTGGTGAAATGAAGTAGTGAAACATGGGGGGGGGGCCACAGAGGGCTCTGTACAGGTAATGAAGTAAGTTATGGAGGGCTCTGGCCTTGGGAGAGATTGATGCTGGGCTCATGGAGTGAGTTAGGCAGGCGCTAAGAGAGTGTGTGAGAAATCGGTGATCCCATCCCTGGAGGTCTCTGCTGTCCTCACCGTGTGGCCGCTGCTTCCGGCACAGATTCCGCTGTGACACCATCTGCTGCAGTGTAACTCAGCCCGAGAAGTGTCTCCTTGGGTTTGGAATTCCAGCCTCCAAAACAATGATCTAGGCAAACCTGTTTTCTTTATCAAATATCCAGGTATTTTGTTTACAGAAGCAGAATATAGTCTAATACAGCTAATGGTTCACAGAATTATTCATTCTCTTTTGACTAAATTAGTGCTGCAGAAAAAAGTGTTCAAATAGCAAGTACACAAAGGGCAGATATGACTTAGAGTTTTCTAGAAAGAAATCACTTAATAATGAGGGCTGACCAGATAGCTCAGTAGATTAAAACAGCTGCTTAGGTAGACACAGGGGTCAGGGGTTCGATCCCTGGCATGCCATGCTGGGCCTACCTACCTGTAATCTCAGCATGTGGGAGGTTGAACACAGGAGGATCACTATGAGTCTGATCTACCTAGTGAGACTCTGTAGATCCTGTAGACCCTACACTGAATATATAAAAAGAAGAAATCACTTAATAATGGACAGTGAAGTACAGTTACTGTTTTATAGTCATAATATAGATAATAGAAGTCTAATTTTTGCAATTTACTGATATCCTGAAAATTTTATTAAAGGAAGGACTCACTATGTTTTTCTAGAGTGAATTTTCCTTACAAGTCTTTACGTTTAGTCTACTGAAAAAGTCTAATAAGTTAATTTGCAAATTAATTTAGAAAATAACTTTTCAAAATAAAAAACTTCCCAATATGTCCAAGTGTCAAAATGTTGTAGTTGTAAATCTTGGCTATCACTTTGATTAAATTGGGAAACACCTAAGAAATTAGCAAAGCATATTTCTGGGGGTGTTTGTGAAGGGTATTCCCTAAACCATTGGAATGTGGGACAGAAAGCCAAGCAGGGACACCCATTCGGAGTGTGGGTGCACCACCCCCTAGAGTAGGGACTAGATGGAATAGGAGCCGGAGGAAGCTGACCTGCACAGCTTCTCCCAGCCTTCGTGAGGTGAGCGGCTTCCCTTCCCCACACCTGGCCGCCATGACAATTTTGCCTCACCACAGACCTGAAAGCAGTGGAACCAGCTCCCCACGGACTGAGACCTCTGAAAGCATGTTTCAAAATAAGCTTTCTCCCCTTAGGCTGATTTTGCCAGGCATTTTGTCCCGGCAAGAGAGCACTGACTAATACAATTGTCTTAATTCATCAAAACTATATCATTTTAACAGTACAGATTTCTATTAGAGCTATGTTTTAAGTCTCTAAAAGTACAAATTATTGCAGTTTAGAGTGGGTCATTTGGTTTTTTGTCACATTTGAAAAGGTTTTTTCTTTTCTGTATTTTAGGGAAGAGTCTCATGGTGTTCAGGGTCTCACTACTAGATTGGACTCGTAGTGATTCTCCTGTTTACAGCCTCCCAAGTGCTGGGATTACAGGTGCACACCACCATAACCAGTCTCAATCACCAGCCCAGCAAGCCCTTGGCGGGGGGCAGCACCGCAGGCCCGGGGATCGAACCCTTGGCCCCTGTACCTGCTTGCAGACACTTTAATCCCCTGAGCTATTTGGCCAACCCTGGAGAGGTTCTAAATTGAATTTAACTTTTCTAATGCTTAAAGTTTATACAAAATTAAAAATAACTTTTAACTATTATAAAAACTTTGAACTTTTATAAAATGTTTTATGAGCTCTTAATTTCTATTAATATAAAAGAAACATATTCTGTTAAATCATGTTGTAAATAAATATTAGCAATATTAGGTGTCTACCACTGTGCTAAACAGAAAAAGTATAAGTTTAGCCTTCAAGTAAGGCATAGTTTTTCCAAGGAGACAGGATTGTCTTAAGTAGAAATGTCTAACCATAATGTAAAGTAGTCCTATGGTTTAGATGCAAAATGTGTTCCCAGCCCAAGTCTCTTGTGTTCAGACATGGAGCCTGGTTGGGAGAGGCGGGTCACATGGTGTAAGTGGGGCCCCAGTGGAGTATTTTTCATGCTGACTCCTCCCTGCTGACCCTTTCTCTGCTTCCTGGGGGCCCGAGAGTGAGCAGCTGTCTTCTGCCAAGCACTTCCACCATGCCCTTTCTGCCTTGGACTCAGCCAGTCACAGACTGAATTTTCTGAAAACTTTGAGCTAAAAGAAACCTCTTCTCCTTGAAGTTGGAGACAATGGGTATTTGGTCCCAGAGACATAAAAGTTAGTCATACACCTAGTATATAGTTAAAGGCCACATTGCATGTTACTATAAATGATAAAGTCATTCAAATCTTGAGAGATGTGGCACTCATTTATAAAAAGAATCATGTAACGGGTACTACTGGTTTATGATGAAACATGTTTGGTGTTCACAGGAAGTTCATGCTCCATTTCATGAAGCTCATCTGGCAAAACATTTCTTCAATGAGTTACTGGAAATCATATCTTTAGAGGCCCACTGGGGTTTCCACTTTCCCAGACTTCTCTTGACTCCTGAAATGTGACATCTTGCTGGCTGAGCCTGTATTGTGTCTCCACACAGTCAACAGAGAAGGCATCTAGCAAATATTTATCATGACTTCAGAGTCATACCCATCCAGGCCAAAAATTTACTTTATTCAAAATAGTTTTTAATCAGAGGATATATGCTTATAGCACCCAGGAGGCTGAGGCAAGAGGATTGTTTGGACAACCAGGGTAACATAGAATAAAATCTTCTAATATTACTCTTAAATCCAAAACTCACTTCCGTTCCTATAGGACATAATAAGACTTTTTTCTTCAAGTGAGAGCTAGCTCTCCATGTATTACCCTCCATGCTCCCTGCCCTACCTTGGGGGCCCCAGGAAATCTCTGGATTTTGGCGTTTGCTTCCCCAAGGCTAACCAGAGGCTATCTCAGGCCTTTTTTGCTTAGACTCTTTCTTGAACCACTTCTAACCTCTGGCTGGTTGGCACTAGATTAATCCAGGAATTCCCCAGGGGCTTACCAAGTCCTCCCATCTGCCCCAAAGAAGTGCAAATGAATCCCACAGTGACTATTAAGGATGCTCCTATAATAGTCAGTTTAGGCTATTATGATCAAATTCCAGACCATAGACAAAGTGACTTACACAATATGGATATTTTTATCATAGTTCTGGATAGTGGAAAGCCCAGGACAGAGGTTGTGGCAGATCTCATGCAAGGCAAATTGTCTTCCAGACTTTACATCCTCACTTGGTAGAGAGAGAACAATTCTCTTCTTACAAGGGCACTAACCCAATGAATGAGTTCTCTACCCTCATAACCTAATTACACTCAAAGACCTCACTTCCTTAGTATGTAACTCTTAGAGGGACCTAAGTATTTAGTCCATGGTAGCCCAGAAATTATGGTTCCAGATCCCTCTGTATAAGATTTGGACCTGAAGAGGGAAAGTAAAAAACCTACGAATATCACAACTTGCCTTTCTCTCTCTCATTCTCTTACCTCCAGTTCAGACTCCAACATCTNTAAGTACTTTCTTTGTCAGTGTTGACAAAAAAGCTACAGAGGAAGAAATTATAAGACTAGGAAAATAGTTCAAGGAAATAATTCAAACTAAATCATCTTCATTAGATACCTTCAGGCTTCTTGTTTCTGAATTTCCTTTGGTGTTGGCAGTTCCTTGAAGGGACCATATCTTCACCTTTTGAAGATTGAATTTGATTTTTAAAGAAAGTCAGAATTATTCCATAGCAACTCTGTTGGATAGAACAGATGAACTATTTGGAAAACAAATCAAGGTACTGTTTGAAAAGAAGAGGATGTGAAAGAGACAATCAGCTTTCATCTTACCTAATCCAGTCCATGGAGAATTAACTTACTCCTAAGAGACTGGCATTAATCCTTAACAATCTGATTACTTCCTAAAGGTCCCAACTCTCAACACTCCCACAGTGACAACTAAACTTCACTATGAGTTGGAGACAAACTACATACAAGCCAAAGCAGAAAGTAATTGGAGAGTTGCTCTGTGCCTTTAGTTCTTGGCCCTTCCTGAATAGTGTCTTGAAAGCATAGCTGACCAGAGCACCCAATCTAGAAGTACATTTGGATAGGAAGACAATAAAACCAGAAACTCATAAGCTATGAAAATAAGATATTAAATAATATAAAGATATTAAGGGCTGGAGAGATAGCTCAGTGGACTAAATGCCTGCTTTGGCAAACGCATGAGCTGAGTGATCCCCGGCACCAGGTGCTGCGCCGGCCCTGCCCTTGGGCTTGCTGAGCCAGCGACCAAGTTTGGATGTGGTTGTGCGCGCCTGTAATCCCAGCACTGGGAAAGCTGAAAATAGGAGGATCACCATGAGTTTGAGCTGTGTAATGATACCCTGTACACACACACACACACACACACACACACACACACACACAAATTAATGCATTTAAACACCTATGGCAATAGCACAATTTTTGAAAATGTAGCTATTTGCTCGATGTATTTTCATTGAGAAGCTTCACTTCATATCAGGCCGCTAAGACAGGCCAGTATGGTGCTACTGGTCACGTAAAGGCTGGGTTGGAAATTGTTCCTACTTTTTATCAAGTGCAATAGACCTTTGGCATAAGCAGCTGGGGCATAAGATTGTAAGCCAAGTACAAGTTTCCTTCATGTCACTTTCTTACTAAGCTATTAACCTATAGAGCTGAGTTTCTGACTGACCTTAATTCTCCATTTCCAGAGTCCTTGTCAGTTGACAATATTAAGCTGTGCTCTTCTCATTTCGGAGGTCATCATCTGGTGTTAATGCATATGAGTCGAAATCAATGCAGGGCTGATATCTGTTTCCTTCCTTCCTAACACTGTCATTAGTCCTTGTTCAATGACCATGTCACATAGCTTCAGCCCCTCTGAAAGAAAAAGGTTACTCAAGCTTTGCAAAGTACTTTCAAAAAACTTTTTGAAGAACAGCCAAACCCTGAGCTATGAAGATGAGAGTCAGTGCTCTCATCAGAATTCTTAGTAAAACAAAGATTGTCAAGGTCATCCTAATGGAAAATTTGAGAAAATATTACAGTTGAGATACAATCTTTCAGCTCTACAGATTACTAGCCTTGCGACTTAAGGCCAACCACTCGACCTCTCTGCACTTCAGTTTTCACTCCTGCCAATTGTACGGCTCGTCCTCCTGGCTCAGAGAGCGTATGCCTGATGCAGACCAAGACTCTATCTGGCAGGAGAACCATGTTATCACCTTGCTGCTTTTCTCTATGCTATGTTCAGAGAAGTGATCGAAGAAAAAGACCTGCTTGGGGAAAATGGACTGTGAATAATGATGTGCAAACTCTACAAGAGACAGTTTGGTGGGGAAAACATGATCCTCGATGTAGAGCTTATTTGGGTACAATACAACCACAGGCAGGTTTCTTGAGCATATTCCAAGGTACAGTGTCATTGTCATTGCCATAAGATGCAATATAGCACCTCCAATTTAGTGATGATTAGCCATATTTTTAAAGTATCAACACATGAAATCAAAATACAAAATTGCAGTAAGGAAACCAGAATGAAAATAAGTCACATAATCTGTACAAATAGACAATATTTCTAACTCATAATACTAGAACTCAAAGATAGATCTTTAAAATCTATCTCTAATAATTTTTCTGCAATTAAGAGAATTTTATTTGGGCCACTGAACCCCATGAGAATCTAACAAATACATGAGCCAACCTCTCAGAAAAGTGTGTGTGCTTTTCACCTGTAATTTCAGCCATCCATGGGCTCCTCAAGGCTCCATGGGCTTCTTAGGGCTCCCTATGTTATAAGCTCCCAGCCACAGCTGAGTGCAATTGCCACCTGAGAATATGAGTTTTACTTTCATGTTGGAAGAGAAAGGTAGATTTTATGGTTCTAAAGTGGTATAAAATAAAGAATTTTTCTTCACATTTTTTGTGATGCTGGAGATTCCTCCAATTTTTTTTTCCAGTACTGGGGATTGAACTCAGGACCTGCACTTGCCAGGCAAGCACTTATTTATTGAGCTATCTCCCCGGCCCCCAATTCTTCCAAGCTGGAGCCATACTCAAGCACACATTCAATAGACCTTTACTGATGACCCAATGTGTGCCTGGACCTCTACTTGTAGTGAAGGCCATAAGAAACTCCAGTGCTATGTAATTTAACATCACTAGGAGGGAAGATGAACAATAAATATATATTGTGCAAGGCAGCATTAAGTGTTATTGAAAATATAAAAGGGATATGACAAAAAGTAGTGATGGCTGAGAGAGAATCTGCTGAAGGCTGTGTGGGCCTTCTCAGGAAGGCTTTCCTGAAAAGTTGGCTCTTAAAATATGACCTATAGGATGAAACAGAGCCCTGGGGAAGATCTGGAGCACAGGGTTCCATGCCACGAGCATAGCTTCTACAAAATCTCTGACATGGAAATGAACTTGTGTGCTGTCATGATGGGAGTGGATTTAGCCAAAGGGCAGGTGGCATGAGATGAGGCCTGAACGGTAGGTAGTGCCAGTCCCTGTAGAGCCTTGGAAACTAGAATGAAGGGGTCGGGTTTGATTCTCTGTGAGATGGGAAACATTGAAGAGGTTGGGCATTTGACATAATCTGATTCATATCTTTAAGTTGATTGCATTGTTGAGGAACAAAAGTGAAAGAGGGAAGATGAATAGTTCAGCAAAGGGGAGGTGCTGACTTTGGTCAGGGTAGTAATGATGAACATAGAGAAAAGTTAATGGATTTGGAGTACATTTTGTCGAGGCACAGGCTTTGTCGATGGATGAGATAAGGAAAAGTACACAGAGGAGTTAGACTGAGAAGGACATGGAGGGCTTTGCCAGAGCAACTGGGAGGGTGATAAAGCTCTATCCTGAGACACAGAAGACTGAAGCAGGAACAGATCCAGGTGAGGAATTGTGCGGCCCAAGCCAACAGGAGTTACAGTGAGATACCCTTAGAGGACAGTCAGGTACGTGCAGATGAATCTCCAGGAAAAGGTCATGGTGAAAAACACAAATTCAAAGATTCTGTCTGTGTCACATAGATAAAATCATACTTATAAAATAAAACCAAAGAGGGAGAACAGGGGATGGTCCAGGACAAAGCCTTGGAGAAATCACATGTGACAAGGTACAAGAGAGGAGCTAAGGCCTGCAAAAGCACATGAAAAGGAGCAGGCAGAGAGGTAGCAGAAAAACCAGAAGTGTTGGGTTATGAAACCAAGAGGAAAAAAAGAAAGAAAGAAAGAAAGAAACCAAGAGAACAGAGTATTTCAAGAAGGAGATAATGTTTTTTTTTTTTTGTTTGTTTGTTTGTTTGGCAGAACTGGGGATTGAACTCAGGCTCTTGCACTTGCCAGGGAAGCGCTTATTCCACTGAGCCATCTCCCAGGCCCCAAGAAGGAGATAATGCTAAACTGAAATGTAATGTAGATGCTCCTTTAATGCTTAACAGAGATAACTATCTCCTGTACCCATTTTCTTAATTTTTCTTTTAGTATAGAAACCACCGAGTTCAACCTGGATACATGGCCATTCGTATAGATTACACTACCCAGGCTCCTCAGCAGTTGGATGTGGCCATGTGGCGGGTGTTCTGGTTGTTGCGTTATGAGAAAAAAAGGATAAAGTCTGTTAGGTGTAGGTTTAAAATAGTTGGTGTGCATTCCCAGGCTTTCTCTGGTTCTTCTAAACTGCTGTGCAGACATGGCCATAGGTGGGCTTCAGTCATGAAGATGAGGCCAGTATTCGGACACATGAGAGCCTTATTAGAGGAACATGCGTCCCTGGAGGGTCTCATGAGGTAGAGCGGCCCACTTTGGTCAACTGTCTACCACCCTCTAGACAACCTTAAAAAGAAAGAAAGTATAGGAAGTTTATATTTGCAATCCTATGGATAAGTTATTGGAATCCCATATAGGGTAGATAGGTTAATTCCAACCTACCACATCCGGTGCAACTCATGCTGAGAATAAGGACACTAAGGCATATTTGTGGTTTTGGGGAGCAAAGAGGTTCTAACTCCAGCTGTGATGATGGCTACCTGAAACAAAGGCCTGGACCTAAGGCTTAACCCAGGTTTTATTAGTTCATGAAGAAAGGAGCGGCTTGAGGATAGTGACTGTGAGAATGGTGGGAAGTAGGTGAGTGCTGTGAGCTGGGCTAGGTAAGAGGCCTGCATTCACCTCTGCCATATGCAGGAAGAAGGATATGAAGGGAATAATCTGGATTACACAGTTGAAATCATATCTAATGTTTTTGGGCTGGTGCTTCAAAACTCTGATGTGTAATCTTTCAAGCCCTGGGAAATGATAGCCTCTGTCTCAAGGCTCTATCCCAGCTGTCAGCCTGGATCCTAGGCTTTTCATTCCATCTCGACCTGGCTCACACTAGTGAGCAGCAGATGAGAATTCTGGGGAAACACACCTGCCCTCTTCAAAGACTACCACCAGCACCTTGGCTAGAACAATACACGTTGCTTAAAGCTGATTAAAAAGTCCTAGCTACCTCAGTACATGGAAACAGGGACAGATTCAGCCAAAATGGAGACAACTGCTCCTCTTTCAAGCAGAGTTGACCAGGTGGTCCTCCACAAGAAAGAACTTCTCTCTAGCATCACTGTACTCAGGAGTCCCTTTTAGCAATGTAGCCTATACCGTAATTAATTCACATCTCAAGAAAGATGATAGAAGAGCTGGCAAGATAGCTCAGAGGACTAAGTGCCTGCTTAGGCAAGCTCAGGGACTGGGGTTCCATCCCTGGCACCACATGCCACACCAGGCCCACTCCCGGGCATGCTGAGCTGACCACTGAGACTGAGCATGGTGGCACACGCCTATAATCCCAGTGCTAGGGAGGCTAAAAACAAAAGGATCAATATGAGTCTGAGCTGCATAGTGAGACCCTGTACCAAATACATAAAAAAAAAAAGAATGAAAGATGATAGAAAAGTCACATGGAGCTATTTGGTGACTTGGATTGTTGCAGTGGGTGACTGGATCAGTAACCTGAGAGGAGCCGATGAAGACCAAATCCAATCATGCTTTCATTCACTCACAATATGCACTGAGTTCTTACCATGTGCCATGCACTGCCCTCGGTCCTGCAGTAGGGAAGAGGTGCGAGCATACCCTGTCCTCACAGGACACTCATTCTAGTGGAGGCAATAGAAAAGGAGCAGAGAAATAAGCAAATAAATATAAAGGCCATGTGGTAGCTTGTGTCCCAAGGAAAATAAGGCTCAGAGAGTGGCTAGAAGGTACCATGCAGGGAGGAGGCAAGAGGGCATTTCAGAGAGGGTTACTCCTGAACTGAGCTGAATATGGGGGGATTGAAGTCCCCGGGAAAGGCACAATAGGCAGAGTAAACGGAAAGTGCAGAGCCCACAAGGCAGGGATTTCCTTGTTCAAGGCGAACAATCCAAATAAATATCCTATCTTAATCTTAATAAATTTACATTTTCAGAGTGAAAAAATTCTCCTCGAAATTCTGTTTAATGAGTAATTTTTCTTTCCTTGCAGCTACTAGGACAAAATCGTGTGATAAAGGTTCACATTTAGAGCTAGTTAATTTGTGAAATAAGATTTATTTGCTGGCCTATGCTGCTCCCAACATGTTTTTACTATCTTACCAGTCTTGTCTTTGCAGATGGAGTTCTACCATTAGAATACAGCCACTTTCTCTCTTAGTTTCATTAGTACCCAAAATAGATGGTTTACTAATAGAGTAATGAATGGCCAGTGAGATAGCTCAGTGGACTAAGCACCTATTTAGGCAAGCACAGGGACTGGGCTTTGATCCCCGGCACCACACACTTCGTGGGCCCCGCCCCCAGGCAAGGTGAGCAGGCGACCAAGACTGGGGGTGGTGGTGCATGCCTGTAATCCCAGCACTCTGGAGGCTAAAAACAGGAGAATCACTACGAGTCCAATCTGTATAGTGAGACCCTGTAGACCCTGTACTAAAT